>JAQGAS010000010.1:0-193868 GCA_034686365.1 Pachymerium ferrugineum
TTGCCGAATACTTTATCCACAGTTGAACATTCAAAGGGTGGACTATATACGAAGTATAATCAATTTGACCATCTTGTATTTTTAATGGAAAGAGGAAGGTTGAATTTACCTTGTTCAATGGTTAAAAATATTCGATGGCTTCAAGTTAATATCCCACTTTTATTTGTGGGTATCTGTGTGAGTTCGACTACCGGCCCAGAAGCTCCCCGGGCCGGGAGGACGGAGCACGGACGCGGGCCGGTAGTTCAACTTTCGAGTGTAATGGCGGACGATCGCAGCGCAGCGCCGCGCCGGCCAAAGTTTGCCTAAAAAGGTCTATTAGCAGAAATTTATTGCCCCTATTATCATACATTAATGGAATCCCCCACTGTAAATTCCAACAGTAAAATTTCCATAGTAAAAAATATTAATTTTTATCCCTTGGGATCATCAGTAATTAATGCATGCAATTGTCTGCACTGCAATTCTTGCATTACTATCCTTTGTAGCAAAAATTTCCTGCAGTACAACTTATGCATCATTCCTAGTTGACTGTGATGAAAATTTTACTGTTTGCACCTTTTATTAGGATTGCTACAGCAGAAATTTTTAGCCTTTTTTGCAGATACAATTGCCTGCATTTTGACTCTTGCAAGGGAAATTGGAATGCCTGTGCCTGCATTATTATGCATTTATTCATGCATTATTGGAGTTCCAAAAATTCCCTTTAACTTGTGCCCTTTGGAGCAATGGTTGTGCCCCTTTCAGTTACAATTCATGCATTATTGCCTGTTGCACAAAGAATTGCCTGCAGAGCAAATCTTAACTTTTGCTTAGAGCAACAATTGCCTAAACCAGAAAAAAAATGCTTGCAGTACCATTCGTGCAAAACAATTGTTCAGGCATTTCAGCAGCTGCACTAGTCATTTCTGCAACCCTAATGCTTCATTCTTAGCTCTAAGCACCAGTTTGTAATTTAATACAAATGTTGTGCTTCCATTTCAACTTGTCATTCAAACCCCACTAGGAGAAACAAAAAATGTTAATATTGAGATGAGCATAAGGGGAAAAAAAGAAAAATTCGAACAAAATAGTTACCAAGCGACATGTAAGTGGGTTCCTAATATATTTTTTCTCCCAAGGGATATTGACTTGAAAAAAAAAGTACTTTTTCTTGTCTTAATGGATTAAGTTCGTTGACAAAAACATGCTGCAAGGCCTTCAAGAAAGATTGAACAGATTCTTTTTTTCTTTATTTCACTGAATTCAGAGTACTGTAAATGTATAGTGTGGACTAGGCGAAGAAAAGCTTCCTTTCCAATACAATTGCTTCTTAGCTGATAGAGAAAAGGGAAAGAAATTTTTTTTTTTATTTCAACTTATGGATCACTAAAATTTCTTCTCTTTGGGTTTTTTCAATGTGTTTCATGTTTATTTAGTGGCAAGGCAGTTCCATTTCTATTTTTTAGTGGAGACAATTATCGAAGACCGGTGAATTTTTGTGTGTTTAATGCTATAACTGATACATTAAGTTTTAACAAATATGTTTTTTTGTAAATTTTCCATTGGAAAATAACCAAGTTGCCTTGTTCTTATAAATATTTTATAATTTAAGTGCTTTTTTCAGGTATTAAACTATTACAGAGTACAGAGAATTGGAGTGCTAGTTTATTCAGAGGCAAAAACAAGGTGTGGGTAAATAGTGTAATTCTATTGAAGAGAATGGGTCATTAAGGAGTGTTTAAAGAGGCAGTCAACTCTTCTGACAAGTTAATGTAAAATAATAGTTTGTGACCTTCTGGTTATTAAAGTGCTGATTTCAGTTAATAATTTTTGATCATTAATTAATTACCAAGTGACTTTATGGTCTCATATAGTGAAATAATAAAAGTAGTATTTTTTCCTAGTTCAAGCTGGCTACCAATAGAAATAAAGGTAAAATATGTGGGTGTAAGATGGAGAAATGTAACAGCCATTTCATGCAATGAGGCAATTATTTGTAACATGGTTGTCCATATATCATGTAGAATGTTGTTGCCTTTTTGACAAGTGCTATAGGTCAATTGTAAAAGTTAAAGTTCCAGTTATATCATGTATGGGGCTACAAGATTCTTTAATAAATAGAAGAAATCTCCTAAAAAAAAAATTTCTCTCCTTGAAAAGTTGACTGTTAAAAAAAAACGTTATAAATCTAATGGAAATTTTAATGCTATCATCACACCTCTATTTGAAATCCCAGAAATTTTTGAATCTGTGATAAATGTTGACAAATCCCTTCGATGTTAACTCTAATACATATCAGAATAATGTGATATTCCTAAAAATTTCATGAATTTTAAATCTTTATGAAAACCTTTAAATCTTTGAATTTGACAAACCTTATAACTCCCATCCAATAGCTTGAATGTCTGATGAATTTACCAAATCCTAGAGCAACTGAACTGAATTTCAGAAATCTTTGAATCTAATAACCTTCATCCAAATATTGAATCTAACAAATTGAACAAGTCTCAGAACACCTGAACTGAAAAAATCCCATAAATTTTTGAATCTTACACAAATCTCCAGCAAAACTATCAAAACTTTAAATCTCTTTAATCTGAGATCTTCAACTCACCACACACACACAAACTATAGACAAAACCTTAATCTCCCCATTAACTAGTTATTAAACTAACATTTCTTCAACAAAACAAACAGTTCTAAACTCAAATTACAAATCACACTTACTAGAAACCAAGTTATAAAAAGAGTTGACTACCCCTTTAAGAAAACCTTTAGACAAAAACATTTCACAATTTCATCCCTATATATATATTTACCCAAAAAAATTCCCCCACACGTCAATCACAAGAAAAACGCTCCATCTTTATTGCCAATTTTGAAAACATATAAATTTCAAATACACATCCAGATATAAACTCACTTACCCATAAAAGCCCGAACCCATAAAAGTGTGAATATTGCAAAATTTCCAAAATTTAATTTTAAATCTTATGATTGACGTTACAGGAGGGTATAATGAGAGGGCATCTGTGTAAATTGTAGGCCATCAGTGGTTGAGGGGGGCGATCTATGAAGCTTTGCACGTGGCCAGCGTCCTCCTTCCCACCCAAGCGGGCAATGATCAGCCAGCGTGAAGATTGGCCGCCATTCGTCAAACCTCGTGTGACCAGAATGGGCGAAGCAAAGGCCAACTTCATAGTCACGTTGGGGCCTATCCATCAATGACGTCATGCGAACAGACCTCCATCAGACATCGACAGAGGGCATCTGAATGATTCAAACGCACCTTACCAAGAGACTCATCCATCAGATGCCACAAGCCAAACGATGCATTTCCATCTTCAACATCCATAAAGAAGATCCGCCGACTCAATAAACGAGCTCAGAAAATCACTAAGAGGATTTATCATCTTCAAAATATTACTTGGTTTTAAATATTTAATCAATATAACAATTTCTTTTATAGTTTCGGCAATTTGTGGATCACTTTTAACTTCTTACATCCTAAAAAGTTTCAAGTTATTGCATGTAATGCATTGCTAATTATGCCTGCAATGCACACGTAACTGCTAATAATGCGTACAATGCTCATGCAATGCAGATGCAATACCTGCAATGCACATGCACTGCTAATAATGGCCTGCAATGTATTAATTTATATGCACTGCTAATAGTGCCTTATGGCTATCACTTAATCCTTGTTTGTATTGCAAACAACATATTTTTGGCATTCTTTAAAGACAGCTGTAAAACCTGAAGCAGAAAGTTACAATTCCATTTCTACACGCTTTTTATAACTTCATACCAAGAATCGACCATTGAAACGCCACATTTCCCGCTGAGTTAGACTTACCGTTTCCAAACAACAAAAGCTTACTAATACCATTCTCCCCAGATTCACTATACACCATTTCCCTATTTTTTTTTCCGTCTACTCATGCCCATCAATCCCCTGAATTTACTCCGCAAACAATCACAAACGTTCCCAAAACTGCACAATTTTTTAAAATTAAACTAGAAGAACGGAAGTTGCAAAAAAAAAAAATGTATTTTTCAAATTTTTTTAGGAGGATTTATAGGAGATTTTTTGGATTTTTGCCCTAACGATTTATTGGCGTTTCAAGAGGTTTGTAAACCATAAATCACTGGGCATTTCTTCACTCATGCGCATTGAGAGTTCCCCAAAGGAGAAAAAAAAAATAATGCCTAATTCAACGCTAGCTCCACGAGGTTCTATATACACACACACACGCATGTTTACGTGGACAAACTATTGACATGAAGCGGCAAAAGAACAACGCCTAATGTCAGACTAATAAAAATTGCAGAAGGCATTATTTGCACTGCATTAAATTCTTCATTAATTCTCTAAAGCAAATAATATTTGAAATTATTCACTTCATTATCTCGTTTTGTTGATTTTGGGTGACTGCTTATTACTTTCTCTTATTCGCCAAGTGTTCCTTGTTTACTCCGCTTGTGACCGTAGTAGTCGCTGGCAGAATTAAGCATTCATTGGCCTAAATTTATTCATAATTTTGCAACAACTTTACAACATTCTCTATAATGCACTCCACTTAGAATCAGAAGTTTATTTACATAAGCAAATACCTGTAATACACTAAAATGCAGTAAATACTTGTCAAATCAAATTATGCAATAATGATCCTTTATAACATAATGCCTCTATGGCATTATCTGCAATGCATTAGGCCTTTAAATGAGCAGCACTTGCACTGCTGGCAGTGCCTTTTTTTCTTGCTCAATATCCATTTTTAAAAGGCATTATTTACACTGCATTTATTACTGATATACTTCTCTTTAAGCAAAGATATTTCCATAAATCAATTTTTTCTTTCAATTTAAGTCAAATTTCCACAAACTAATTGAACCAATTACCTAACAATTCCCCAAAATCAACTCAAATGTTCCTCAAAATTGTAAATGATCACAAATGGCTGTCAGAAGCATATCCCCTTTAAAATTACTCAACATCTTTTTCCTTTTTTCCTCTCTCCCTAACATGTAATAGCACTAAAGTTATTGCCTGAATATGAAAAATTGAATTCTTGGCTTTGACAATTTGCTCATTAGGCTCACTCTTAAGTTGATTTCTCCCTCTTTTTTACTTACAGATTTATGATACAATTGATTTATACTCGCATCTTTATAACACACAATAAGCCAGACTGATAAATCTTATCTGAAATTTTATGGTCATAATTTAATAAATCATCTTAACTATATGATTTATCACTTTTAACACTGACAACTAAGATACTCATCAAAATGAAATTTTAATTATGAATAAAAATTAAATTTTCAATTTTTTATAAGAACAAAAATGGCGTGATGTTGTGAAACCTCCGTGACATTTATATAGTCATTAAAAATGAATTTGAAGAGTATTTTTTTACATATCGAGTTATCAATTCTTAAAGCAGGTAAAAATGGTTTCTTTAGCTGTATTAAGAGCGGAACATCCCAAGAGGCAAATGAGGTTGAAAATTGAGTATATGTCAAGTAATTATCAACAATGTCAAGGTGTCACATTACTCAAAAAAGAGAGGAAATTTGGTTCTCCTTATCCTTGTTAACTTGTTGGGTGACAAGGATTAACTCAAGTTTACAAAGATCTTAAAACCAAATTTCAAGTTGTTGTCTCTTAAAATTTACTTTATGAAATTAAAAGGCGTAAAAGATGATTTTCTAGTGCCTGGTTTTATTGGCTATTACGATATTGCACCTGAAAACTCACTAAATGGTTTTCTCTATTGAACAATATTCAAGGAAGCCAATTTCAAGGTTTCCCTTGTAGGACTTGGTTTAGCTGTTGACCGCTAGGGAGGTAGAGTGTAAAGCAAACTATAAAATATGATAAGATTTGTCCTACAATTGCAGTTATTAGTTTTTCCTGTGGAGTTTTCGTCGTTGACTGGTTTGCGCTGTTTGCTGTAGCGTGTATTTTTATCTGTCCGGTGTTTTTTGGTTTGGTTTTGTAGTTTGACTTGGTCTCGCTGCGTATGACCTCAGTTGTTGCTAGCGGCGTTAAAGTCTATTTTTCGTTTTCTTTTTCCTAGTTTGTCTTGTTTTCATCAAGCCTTATTTTTCTTCTTCAACACAAAATTCTAATAACTATTTATTAGTTTATTTCTGTTTTGTGAATATTTCTAATTTGTCTCGTTTTCTCAGACACCCTGGTAGTTACTGGCGGCGTTAAGCCTTATTAAGTATGATCCTGAAATTCTTATTAGTTAAACTAAAACTACATATACTCCATTTAAATCTTAGACTAATATAAATCGCGTACATTCCATAACAAAAAATAAACACTCATAAAAATACCTTTTACGACTCTAATCTTCCCTTCTATACTATTATTACCTTAAAATTGGCTCTCTTTACTGACCATTGCATCAACGATATACCTTTAAAAGAAAAAAAAAACCTGTTCGCGAAGGAAAACGATGAGGTGATGGCAAAACCTCTTGTTTTGGATCGCATCCAACGTATAAGAAATTTGCTCGTCTTCTTTTGTTACTGTCTCCTGGATAATGAGGCTCCAGTCTCAAAGTGCAATTCCCTCGATTTAATCTGCGATTAATATTCGATCACCCCACACGAGGCTCGTAAAAAGAACAACAAGAAGCATCAGAAAGCAGTAAAGTCAAAACAAGTCTTCAGATAAAGGCATTAACTTAACTTTTAACATTCTAAATTAGATTGGTAATCGTAAAGGAATTGATCTCAATTCTTTCTCTTTCAACTATAATCCACTACGAATAAATTATTCCAGGGCTCTTAGAGCTTTACTCGGATCAATTACTCGCACTAAACTATCTGCAAACCCCATTTATTTTCACTTTATTACTACCCATGAAATTCAACAGTACACCCAAAAAGTTTGACTAACACATAATTCAGAAAAAAAAACTAAGCTCTTGATATAAGGAAGGGAAAAGAGTGGGGGAAAAAAATCTGTTAATTTATAACTTAAAACTTGCACTTTTTTTGCTTTCACTAAAAGTTGGCACTCTAGTGAATTAAAGAGTGTATAAAAGCATGTGGAAAGTTTAGTGGGGGATGAATGAATGAAAGATGATGTTTTTGTTGGGAAGATGAATGTGTTAACCTTTGTTTTTTATGGTGGATGGCTGGAAGGGAAGTGAGATTGATTTTTGGTGGAGGGTGTATTTTCGAAGAGATTTTTTCACTCAAAATTTCGATTGCATTCGTTTTGAGCAATTATAAGGGTTTTGACATTTTGAGTTTTATGTTGTCTGTGATTAAACTTATTTTAACTGAAAAGTTGCAACAGTTTTAGAACAAAGATTTTAACAAAATTGTAAAATAATTTCAATTCTCATTTTTCAACTTTTGTTTAACTGTCAGACTTCCATTTCACTTCAATCAAATATAGAATCCCCATTTGGAAAAAAAAAATCTGCCTCATGAAACTTTGATTTAGTTGTGACAGATTCCAAGACATTTCACTTGACCACTTTCCCAAAAAAAAAAAAAAAAAAAAAAAAAAAAAAAAAAAAAAAAAAAAAAAAAAAAAAAAAAAAAAACCCAAACCTAAAAACATTAAAAAATAAGTCTCGATTGCAATGGACAGGCAAAACCCTTTCACATTTCAAACTCCCCAACTGTTAAAAAAAATTAATAACTTTTCATCTTATCAAAAATAAATTATTATGCAATTCATAATTTAATAATTACATCTTCCATTAAATTCACCCAAAAAAGTCAAATGTCCTAAAATAAAAATTGCTAATTTATAAGTCAGACTTTTTTTTTTGCTACTGCACAAAAAACTTGGCACCAAAACTGAATTAAAGAGTATATGAAACGATGCAAGGATATCATGAATGAAAGATGATCTCTCTGCTCTATTTTTCCATAATTTAAAATCACCAGAAACGATGGTCATCGTTTTAGCCGACTAAACATCTCATCATGGTCTTTTCCTTACGCAGCGAATACTTTGATAAAATGCATACTGAGCCTTGGTCACTTGAAGCGCGAAGTCTGCTGATGTCAGCCTATTCTTCTCCATCTCATTCTTACACAGGAAAACGTGTATTGTACGCAAACGAATCTTTTGTGATACAATAGAAAACTTGAACAACTCTTTCAAGCTTGTCATTAAATTTGATTTACTCACTCTATTTTCAGTTAACTGCATAGCTCACAGCTCTATAAAAATTTTATGGATTTATGTGGAAATTAATAGTTGAATCACTTGGGCATTTTTTATCAAAGATTTCTTTTTGAAGTAATACAATGTGTTGAAGACGAATTTGTATTTGTAGTGAGTTAGAAGATAAATGCACTGCAGGCAATGCCTACTAAAAACAATGCAGACAAATGTATTGCAGGCAATTCCTGCTACAAGGGGCTGCTCTACTGCAATTGCAATGCAAATAATTCCTTAGAGCTGCAACTAGAAAATTGAATATCCAGATAAATATTGTCTATTTACACAACTTCAAAAAAATTTTTTGTTTACCACACAAATAAGCATAGAAAGTTGGCATAGCTCAAAAATTTATTTAGCAAAGTAGAGTTCATAAAAATTTATTGCTCTAACTGGATATTGAGTTAGCTAGGCAATTGTTCTGGTGGAAGCAAAAACGAATGCTGTAATGCGAACTGTTTATTGCTAAGTTAATATTGTTTTGCGATGAAATGTATTGTGCAAGTAAAAAATTTTAGTGTTGCAGACTACCTAATAGAATGAGTACACTTGCTATTGCTGGTCAAATAATCCCCAATACAAGATCAGAAAAATCGTTAAAACAGCACTTTAAATGCACTTAATGCAATTCCTGCTGTAGTAGATTGCCTTATTATTGATGCCTG
This sequence comes from Pachymerium ferrugineum, assembly GCA_034686365.1. Taxonomy (NCBI): domain Eukaryota; kingdom Metazoa; phylum Arthropoda; class Chilopoda; order Geophilomorpha; family Geophilidae; genus Pachymerium; species Pachymerium ferrugineum. The sequence continues at coordinate 8,851 of JAQGAS010000010.1, forward strand.
TTTCAAGACTTCATTAGTTGCAATGCAAAAAAAATACTTGCCAGTAACAGAATTGAACTTTAATGTATTGCAGGCAATTCCTGCTATATAAGGGGCTGCCAAGCAGTTGTTGTACTGCATTTTGAATGTATTGCAGGCAATTCCTGCTACAAGGGGCTGCCAAGCAGTTGTTGTACTGCATTTTGAATGTATTGCAGGCAATTCCTGCTATAAGGGGCTGCCAAGCAGTTGTTGTACTGCATTTTGAATGTATTGCAGGCAATTCCTGCTACAAGGTGCTGCCAAGCAGTTGTTGTACTGCATTTTGAATGTATTGCAGGCAATTCCAGCTACAAGGTGCTGCCAAGCAGTTGTTGTACTGCATTTTGAATGTATTGCAGGCAATTCCAGCTACAAGGGGCTGCCAAGCAGTTGTTGTACTGCCATTTGAATGTATTACAATACTGATAATGCCAATTGAAAGTGCAGTGTTACTTCTCCTGCACCTCAGATGCATGAAATCCTCCTTATGTAGGACAATTTTATACTTTAATAAAACTGCAATGTAATCTTATAATACTGAACCATCTCAAGTGATCACATTACACTCTCTCAACCTTGTTTTTAATAAAAACAAAACATCCTCAGAAATGTAATCTCCACTTTTTGACATCTAAACAAGCCACTATCAAACCAAATAAAATTCCAGTCATTCAGGATAATAATAGACGTGCAACCATAAAATACTTTTTTTCCCTTCACACCGATTACTTTTATACGTTTTCACAAACGTGTTTATTACACACACATTCCCAAATAAGCTTTCAATAAGGAAATCAAATCAACCCCTGGCTACCGATCGATAAACACCACTTGATAATTAAATTACACCTAACTATTTGCAAACACGTAATTTTGTGGGTTCAAATTAATTGATTTTAGCTTGCCCTTTAAAAAAAACAAGAGACATGTAAGCCAATTAGTATTTTTTTTCCTTCCTCTCCCAAAAACCATGTCCTTTAGTCACTAAGCAAAAGAAACTAAAGGAGATATTAGCTTTACATTCACCCAATATTTTCCCAAATGTCATTTCAGAAAATAAAACGTTTTTATTTTCTTTTCTTACTGTGTGCACCAGCCTGTTATTAATCTTTCACCAGTCATCCTATCATTCATTATTAACTCAAAATCGATTTTGTGAATCGAATAAAAGTAAATGCAATTTGCTTAGCAAATCCAAACAGATGGGAATGATCTTGTTTTCAATTTGTTTATTCAAAACCATATAAAAGGTAGACATATTAAGTTGCCATTTGAATATCCATTTTCAAAAGAGAAATCCCATATTGCACAAAGCATTGCAATCACTAATCCCAAGGCCCTACTGTGTTATAACATAGCTAAAGGCTGGTGCTTATCAATGAGAAACGTCTATCATACTTGACTGAAATTATACGTTGTGGCAATAACTATTCCCTGATCTCATCTAATAACTGCAGGTGCTTTGTCAGCTTAGTCTTGTCCATTTCAATGTGCTTCAAATTTGTTATCCCCCTAAATAAACACAGTCACAATGGATTAAATAATTCATCCTTCCACTGCAGGCAGATAAGCTGCCTAACTCTCACCAGGTGGAGTTCATGGTTATGGTTAGTAAGTTTCTCTAGTTGATTTTTTTTCTTTTTTTCCTTTGGTGGATGTTGTTTTCTTGTTTGGGTTTACATTCATGGCTTCATTTACTGTTCAAAGTTGTGTGTGAGGGAGTGCTGCGATTTGCATAACTGGCACCGGTCTTGGTGATGGAATAAGAATGAGGTTTTCATTTGGTAAATTCTGTTATTTAGATGCAGTTTTAAGAATCTGATTTTAAGAATATGATTGATTTATAACATGGCGCCGTATTTTTGGATGCCATTTGTAATTTTTTAAACTTGAAAGAATGACATTAGTATATTCTAATGTTTTGTGGTTTAATAGTTTTTAGTTATTACTTTTAGTTCATGTTTGATTTTACCTGTTTTAACTCTGTATTGACAAGATGTTGTCCCGTCGCGTGGTTCTGGCAGATGCTGGCAACATTTATAACAATTGAACTTAACGTTATAATCTAACCAACACCAACAAACTTACATTTTTTATAATGAAAAGAGCCATAATTTCCACCTAAGACAGACATTTAACCCCAATTTTATCACTGCTCATGTCTAACACTTAACAGAATTGATCTCACATGTTTTTCAACACCCAAAATATTAAAAACAATTACTTAATTTTCATGATGACAGTTGCACAGTTAACACATCCCCTTAACCATGCAATTATAATAACAACAACAACAACAAGAATAATTTGTGGCCTACTAAACACCCCTTTTTCCATCAACCGAATAAACCTACAAAGCCAGAAATGATATAACACATTACTTTATTACCAAACAAACTCATTGGTCTGGAAAACAAACTAAAGGGGAGAATATTCCACTAACCCAACAAAATATTTCCCATAAATTTAAATATTTAAAAATTCAGTTTGACCTTTACCATTCCGAGTGCTTTTACTTAAATTTACTCCTAGAAGAATGATCAAAACATCAATACCAATTGCTCTTAAAAAAAGCCATTTCTCTAAAGCACATAAAATCACTCTCTTATATCAATCACTGCCAATTAACCACTAGAAGCTCAATTGAAAGGGCCAATTGTGGATGAGATGAGGGAAAAGCCAAATTACACTCTTTTCTTCCCTCTATAACTGGCCACTAGCCTTTTTTTTCTCTTTTTTTTTCTCTTACTTGACCACGGTCATGGAAGAAACCAATGGAATGGAATGGTAGAAAAATCGATAAACCACTATACACTCAAAATGTGTAAACGGTGTTTCGGTGGAAAACAAATATAAAAAAAAAAAAAGTTAAAGGAAGAGAAAGAGAAGAAATATCAGGTCTGTGCAAACCTTTGAAGAGAATTATACAAGGGAAAGAAAAAGAAAACAGCGCCCAAGTGCACAAAGGCGTGTAAGTTGAGTTTGCAACTAAGTCGCTCGTAGCCATCCGTCTAGGTATGTGCAAACACAAACTGCTCGTTCAAAAGGAATGAGTAGGCAAGAAGGGAATCCTGAGTGAAAAGTCGCTGGACAAACATGTTTAATGAAGTTTGTTGCTGCTCCGTAAACCAAGCGTGTGTACATTTACACAATTTGTGTGATGCTATTGGAGAAGTAGTAGTTAGACTTTGTTCAGGTTAGATGCAGGTGTTTGTTTTAAGGGCTAGGAAAAGTAACATATGTTAAACTTAGGAAATTTCACAGAAAAATCTTCTGCGCATCCTGTAGAATTTCCTAAGTTTGAAGTAAGCCTTATAGTTTTTGTTGTTACTGATAAAGCCGGAAACACGAGATAGCGATGTTTTAATCTCTTGCGTCGTTTGAGATTGCACTGAAGACCAATCTTTGGTCTAAGACAAAGTTTTTAAGTATAACAAAAGAATTGCGTGTAACACCTATCTGCTCATGAGCTAAGGGACTAGGGAAAAACGTGCCGGGGTGTTACCATATTGTATATGGTAGTATATGGTTACACACTTGGCATCAACTCCTTGGCACCAGGCAGGGGCCACCACCCCAATCTGCTACTGTTACCGGCTTTAGTCTTTTTGACTGAAGAGTCACTGTTTAAAGGGGCTACCTTAGAAGTTATAAAGTTACAAACTCTTAAATTTTTAAATACCAATTCATTAACCAAAATGAAGATTCCTGAAAGTTGACCACATACCAGTAATTCCTAGTTAACTACAGACATTGTTAAATTTCAACATCTAAGGAACTGAATTCAACTTCAATATTTAACATTGCTCAAACTTTTAGAAACTGATAAGTTCAGCAAATGAAACATCAAAGAGAATAAACAAACCACACCAAACATCTAACTCTTCGCTTCCTTTTATCCAAACAGACTACAACAACTTTCCAAATTTGTAAGCATAATAATGATAACGACCAGAAACCAAATTTCAAAATGTTAACCAAATTCCCAAAAGCGTTTTCAATAGTTATTCTATAATACAGACTTGTTTAAATAATAATAGACAGATGCATATTTTATTTGTATCGAAATCCGCATGTAGTTCACACATGGGAAGTAGGTATAGATGCACCGAGTGATACTTTTCTTATATCAGTACTTGTTTATGACTTTGCACCATTTTGGTTTTTTTTACCATGGCATATGACCCTAATGCCATTCAGTCCTATGATTTTCTTACTTTCATCCCAACTTTTTATGCGAACTCATACAATCCTGGTTTTAGTGTTTACAGTCCCATTTAACACTTTGCGCCATTTTGGTTTTTGCACCATCACACCATCACGTACGACCTTAGTAGCCATGATTTTCTTACTTTACCTATCATCCGATTCTTTACAATTAAGAGTTTCACTGCAATGGGAACACATCGAACGAGTACTCTACAATTATAATTTACAACACAACAATGCACTACCTAAACTTTTACCCAGCATCATGAATAAAACAAACAAATCCCCCTTTTTATTCACTTCAATACGAAAATTCTCCAACACGTTTTCCTAGAAAGAAAAAAAAAAAAAAAAAAAACCAAAAAGAGAGGCAAACACATTTGGAAGACATTTCCCTTAATCATAGAAGAAAACTCCCTCACGCAAACATCTGCTCCGATTCCAGCACGGCGGATTTATTCGCAATAGTAACCATACACCCACACGACATTCAGCAAACAATACAAAGCCACAGTTTCTATGGAAACTGATCTGGCCATACTTCGCACCTTGTGTTGCACGAGCACGATAATGACATCACAGATTTTTCAATCACCTGTCGACTAAGAATTTCTCACACAGTTGGGAACAAAAAAAAAAGGGAGACAAAAAAAGAGAGAGATGAAAACCACCGAATTAGAAAAGACTGACACCATGTGTCACTTTTCTTCTTAACGAGCTCAGTTTGATGAAAAACTTTCCATGGGCACATCTTGCGGTACTAATGATCCAAAGAATGAAATAAATATTGGATTTTTAAAGTCACTTTTCTAATTAAGTTCAATCTTTTAAAAGCTTTAAATTGCTACTAATAGAAACATCCTGGTTGATGTGTTTGAAATCTCAGCTGTTCTGGTCGGAATAATGACGTCACCCTTTATACCAACACAAAATTACAAATCATTTTCATGGCTTGGTCCCCCATTTACGACTCTTAACCATTATGCGCCGCATGTTACCGATTTCCAACTGCCACTTTTACAATAAACCAAAGGCACGATTGTATAAGTGGAAACCGGTCGTGACTGGGTCGGTCAGAACACAAAAAGTTCACAAGCAACGCATGTTGGCCAGTTGTCCTTAAATTGTGCATGAAAAATCAAGCGCGTTACGCTATTGTTACGTTAAAAAAATGACAACATTATTCGTTATAATGTAGGTAATCTTAGTGTTTGGGTAAGGAAAATGTTTTAAATTCCGCAACTAAAACTTAACGTTTTGTATGTACTCCGGTGTTTACGTGCACGCTATATTAATAAAGTTGTAAAATGTAACGTTTTGACGTTATAAACTATTACGTTTATAAAGTTATCACGTCTTGACGATAGAAAGTATAATGTTTTGCCGTTAGAAAATATAAGGTTTTGACGCAGCCATTATTTTATAACAACATTTCACGTTTCCATTTATGCGTTATAATTTCTTGTGTTATACTGAATATCATTCACTTTATAACGATAAAAAATATGATTGTCACTTATAGTAATACATTTACAAGAGAAATCTCATTTGGCCTTATAATTTACGAAAAGCTGAACTTGTAAAATATTAAAAATTGATTTCCTCTACCACCCTTTCCGCTCAATTTGATGATTACGTAGAGGAGAAAAAAAATATTTCCTGACATTATCACCTGACTATGATTGACAAATGGGACGTGGACGGCCAGAAAGGGCTGAATCAGCATGACCTACACGCGCTCCATTGACTGACCTCTTTGCAGCTAACCCTGTTAATATGACGAGCACATAACGAAAGTCTCAGCCAGAAAAATGTGAGAACATTTCTTTTGTACATCATCTGACATTCAACGTCGCACGTCTTGGATGCATCTTTATGATTGAAGAAATATTCGCCCAACCTTAGTTTCTTTGACATTTGTGGCCCAGGTGTCTTCCCTTTTGTACTCATCATCCTTGCGAATAGACGATGAAATTGAGTTTTCGGAGCGGAAACATATAAAAGCGTCGTTAAACCGCCACATGTGGGGCCCTCTACTGGCAGTTTTAATGCTCAACAGAACCCTGTTGCCGTAAATGCGCCAATGAAATTATAACCTGTGCACTGTAACGTTCGCTTTCTTGCCTGATTTTTAATTTTTGGATTTTCGTGCATTACTTTTGATTCGGTATCAAATAGAATGTCTAATATTAGCAGATACCATATAATGGTCTTACAATCGATAACGTGAAACTGAAAACGTTGGCATTCAATCAAGTGCCGTTTCACCTTTACCCTCTGGACGGTATGACAGGTCATAAAAGAGGTCAGTTTCATCTTTCCTTGCTCCTCAACATTTCGACTTCTATAATTATCAGTCTGCAAAAATAACACTATACTGAAGGTTTATAAATTATGAATTTATAAGTACGTTTCTATTGTATATATCATTACAGTTGACTGCATGATTTTGTGGTTGCGGTTAAATTATGCGTGTATGGGTTTCACTTAGGAATAAATTTGGATTACGCTGTGATTATGTTGAAATTATATCGCAGCAACATCAAAGCCAGATCATTGAACACTAATGGTAGTAATAAATGGTTTTGACAATTCACAGTATAGCTGTGGCCTTACTGAAGAACTTCTAAAAGTAAGCCATGAAACAAGGAATGATCCAAAACCCGTTGAGACAGCAATGGAAAGCCACCTAATGTATCAATTGAGGGTACACTAATAGAAATGATTTTAAAGGTGAATTGCGAGTTTTTATAATTTACAGTACAAATGTGGCCTTACTGAAGAACTGTCTGAGACAGCAATGGAAAAAGCAGAAAGCCACTGGTATGTATCAATTTAGCGTACACTAAGAAGGAGTAGATCAACACCTTTAAAGGAGAATTGCAATTGTCCTATAGGATAGATCTGAAATGGTGTCTTTACACATCCAAATAGGGTGTTTTTGGCCACATGAAAAGGTAAAAGTCAATATCCTTAGCATTTCTTGGTGTAACTTTTAATTAGGAGTGTACAAATACTGTTAGGTGCATTCCATTCTGGAACATTCTGGATAAAAGTGTAAACTGATCCTTTACCTTCTACAATAGTAGACATTGGTGTAAAACATCTCTTAAGTACTATGCAAGAGTGATTTGACAACTAATGAGTGTCAAAAACTGTAAATATGCAATTTATACCAATGTTCTATGTGTGTATATGATATAATTGATAATTGCTCGACTGTGTTTAGCAGTTCTTACAATCCGAATAAGTCATTTGTCTGCTTTTTTTCTTTATTCAGCAGATGCTGGTGGCATTAAACATTATTTTTCTCCTTCCTCTAACAACCAGACCCAAAAGTCTGAATACAGTCACAACATCTAAATTCTTCCATGTACATCAGGTCGCCTTTTTAGTTTGATTTGTTCTTGCTGCGTATGGCCTTAGCTGTCACTGGCAGCGGTAAGCTTTAATCTTCTTCTTCTTTTTGTAGGGTACATCAGGTAAAATCTTCTACGTCTCACCAATGACAGTCATGTGCAAAATTGATTACACTTCATTTTAAATTAAGTTTGTATTGATTTATCAACAACCTATGTATCTCTTCATTAATAATATAAATTTCAAACAAAAAGAACACTCGAAGTCCATTCAACTTTTTAATTCTTCAGTTTCAAACAAGTGTACTTCTTTTTTGCAAGTCACGTCCTCTTCTTTCCCCCAAAGAATGGCCACCCCTTCAAAAGAAACCGACAAATAACAAGACGTGGAGAGAAAGAGAAAAAAAAAAAAGAAATAAAATGAAGGAAAAAGAGAGAAGAGGAAAAAATCAACTTAGTTGGTTGGACTCCTTAGTTGGTGGATCCAATTGTACATTGGCATCTTGGGAAATCAGAGGACAGTGGGCTTAAGTCCCATAAATCTGTTCAAGTGAACATGAGGTTCTCCAACTAATAAAGTACTAAACACAAGATAATAAGCAGACAAGAGTCAGTTGCTGTTAATTAGTGCCGAATAACTCACAACACTTAATCACAGCATTCATCTTTTGCCTGATTACTTCACTCTTCACCAGTGCACACAAACCAATCGATTTCCTTCCTTTATACAAGTTTTCACAGTCAATTTCCTTATCTAAACCAATAGAAATAAAAAAATGAAACAAAAATTGTCTTTTTCTTTTATGATAACCTAGTCAAATTGCTACCACCTCAAATTGATTTATAGCAATCGATTCCTTTTCCATTCCCAAACCAGGAAAAAAATAGGAATGGGAGAAATAAATTTGGTTATGTAATACGTGACATCCGCTTTCAAAATAAGAGGCAATATCGATTAAGTCATTGATTTTCTCATGATATTTGTAATCGATTTGTGGCAGTCTGTTTTCAAAATATTCTTCGCAAACAGCAGCAGAGGAGTGTTTGCAGTAGCCCTGGTGCAATAAATAACAAGTGAAATGTGCATTAATGAGACAATAGTTTTGCTCAAGTAGTCCCCAAGTGTGGTGTTTATTATGGCAATTAAGAACCCAAATTTGCACTACAAAAGATGTTGAAATTTTTCCTTTAATTTTGATACATAATACAACTGCATTAAAAAGTGTTTAGAAAAATTATTCTTTCGAACACTTATTTGACCCTTTAAGGTCATTGTGTAAGGCTGTCCTTAGAGCCTGCTATCAATACTGGTTGGTCTTCAGTAGTTCCAATATACAAGTTCTTCCAATCTTCTCCACTAGAGGTCTCTTTCATGGATTTTAATACCATGGAAGAGAAAGCATTTCTTCTCCCACACTATTAAGTGAGTTCAAGCAGTACAGTTGACCCTGAGGTATTTTTTTGCAGTGGAGATTTTCATGTCTTGGTATTACCTACTCAAAGAGCAGAACATAGCATCCACTATACTTCTGGTATCTGTATGTCCCAAATCCAAAGTGGCATTTTCACCGGTCTTTCAAAGACACTAGCACAAAGCCATATATCTACAGTAGCAATGTGCAATAAATAAAAAGGGAAAGTTGAATAGACTAGTTTTGCAGAGGTGATCCCAAGAGTGATGTTCATCATCATAATTAACAAAGTCAAATTTATGCTAAGAAAAGACCGATAACATTTTCCATCGCCGGCTTTTTCGCTTTAACTCCTCACCCAAAAAAAAAAATTCTTCAACTACTGCCAAATTAATTAACATCTTCTTTAATGATACTCCATTCAAAGTGAAAACAAAGTTCTTGTATCTTAACACAGTGATTCCAGGCCACTTGTCTTTTGGGCTTCTTCGAAAACAGATTTACCGTTGTCTGCAAAGGATTCTAATCTTTCACTTGATGATAGGTGAGAAGAAAGAAAAAATTCAGTTTGCAACATCTTCCTCTCTGGAGATGTTACTAATAAGAAAGTAATTAGAGGGTTCAGAGTAAAACTACGTTGAGCTCTTTTCCTTTGGTTGAGATATGAAGGACTAATTAGCAGCAAAGAATGTAGGCGAGGATAATAAAAAAGAAAAAATGATGTAGGGATTTGGAGTGGAAATTTGAGTGGATACAAAGCTCACCTTCAACACCCATAAAACAATAAGGCCAAGTGGAAGAAAAATTGGATTTATTATTATGTTTATATGGTATGCTGCAGGAAAATTCCATGAGCAATTTTGATGTCAACGGTTTGATTAATGTTGGAATAATTCATGAGGTGTGCATTATAGAGATCTTGCCAAACAATCTCCCAACATTTCTGCTGCTTTTTCAAATACGTATCAACTGCAACAATAGATTTTAAGGTTGAGTATATGAAAAAAATACCAACTCTTTATCGCATTCCTTCTAAGATCGAGTTGTCCAATAACTTTTCTTGATCTCTGTTCACAGGTCGACCACCTGGACAGCCGAAAACACAAATCCTGAATCTTGAGAGCCACAGATCAAGTTTGCAACCGCAGGGCAAGGCCTCTCCATTTATCAGTGGTTGAATTTGGGGGAGATACAACTTGTAATGGGACACATCTCTATTGGAATTGAGATATGCTAAGTTGGCAGCTCCAAGGCAGAGAAGTGACATAAATGACTGTCTGTATTTTGAGCATAAAATATAAAGAAAAATGACTTCTGGTTTGATGCACATCACTAGAAGAGCAGTAAAGAGATAGATGTGCAACTTGTGTAAGAATTGAGTACAAATCGATTTTACTAAGAAATAAGCAGTTTAATAAACTGCCTTCAACTTGAAGAAAGAGCAATGACTTAGTCATTCCACCAAAATTAAATACTCAAAGGCAAAAGAGGTCTTTGTGCATTACTGCAAAGCTAATTACAAACTTTTGAAGTTATAATTGCAATTTTCCACTTGCAAATTTTCAGCACATTTTCATTAATTGTCATGAAATAAACATTACGTTTACATCAAAGCGAAAATCTTAAACTCTCCTACATAAAAACTTATTGCACACACAAAGTAGTCACATAATATTTCAAGTGATTATAGTTTATAAGTAAATACAACTGGAAACTTTGCACTTTTCTATAATAAGCAACAAAACTGTCAAGTCCACAAACCCATTATCAGAATTAGCACACAAACTGCATCACTCCACAGCAATATTCCGATCAACATTGGCAATCAATGTTAAAGCTTCTAGCATAACACCAAAACCTCTCCGCTGTTGGTGCCATCATTTTGTGGTGAGTGCGACCACCAAACAATACCCTCATGCAGTATTAATTCAGCCTCAACATCATACTACCCACTTCTAAAAGAGTCTATTTATCCAGCTTTAACAACCCCTGCCTCATCATTTAGCTTTACACAAGCATTCGCTGTTAATTTCACCGCTGAATGACCGGAGTCAATCTTCTCCGATGTTTACATTACCCGACTAATAAGACAATCTCCAATTCTCCACTAGGAAAAATAAGAGTGGAGAACGTGTAAAGTGTATTTCCATTTGTATTTCATTGGCATGTTTGAAGAGAAACACTTTTGGAATACCAAAACCCAGGCCCAATTGCATTGAAATGCACCTGTGCATTGATTGTGTCTTCTTTAACATTGGACAATTTTGTTTTAGGTATAGAAGAAAGGGAGAATAAATACATTTACATCTTTATTTTTAATTAAAGGTCTGGGAATTTAAAGTGAGAAGTGCATTGCCTACTTGATAACCAGGTCACTGGATTACAACTCTTTTGGCCTGCAAATTCCCTTAAGTAGATATATAACGAACATATTGTCCAAGTGGGATTCATGCAGTGGATCATGTTTGGTTGCTCAGCAAGTTGGGTAAGTATGAATGCTGGGGATGCCAAAGGATGGTGTGGGCGTAAAAAAAAAAAAAAAAAAGGGGGGGAGGGGGGGAATGGAAAAGCATAGTTGTGTGCCGCTCTTGAGGCCAGAGGGCGCCTTTTCTGCCAACTCCCACATTTCTAACCAATATACGATTTTCTCGCCCATCACTTCGATTCAAGACCCAAAGGCGTTTTAGAAAAAATTTCCTGTCTTCAATCTTTTAAAAATACTTCCAGCTTTTTTTCTTTTTTTTAAAAAAACCGTTTCGGGTTTTTTTATTTTTCTTATAAAAAAACCCGATTTAAATTTTAGAGAATTATAAAATCCGGGTAAATATCCTTTAGAGGATAACTTTAAAATAAAAATGTAAATGGTTCGTCACCTTATTCCACTGGCCGATTTCTATTCAACATGTAAATACACCACTATTTTAAATCAACTGTCCTTTCGTATCTTTCCCAATTCCTAAAAATAACTTCGTTAGACTTTTAAATACTCTAAATCCTCCATGTAATGTTACCTAGACGCCTGGCTTCATCCCTTGACAACTTTAAACAGCGATTAATACGCCTGTTTAAAACCGGTATGGTGGCTTTCGCATTTTACCAAAACCCGATTTAGAAAAAGAGAAACGAAAGTGACGGGAAACGAATAAATTTACAAATGTGGGAATTTAGCGAGTGTAAAATAGAATTTATACCGACGTACATTTTAAGCGGAAGCGTTTCGACCCAAATTTGACCCGGTTTTTTTTTTATTTTCCGCTGATAAATCACATTTTCAGCATCGCTTGAATTACTAAAACTCGAAAACAGGAAACTGCGATCGTGTTTCCCGATACACGTAAAACGAATAAAGTTTGAAGAGTTTGTATTAACTTTATCAGGGATTTTATAAATAATATAACTTGTTTTTCTGTTTACCGACGATCAGGGAATCGATAAAACCCGATATTCAAACAAACACGGCAATAAATCCAACCCCGGAATAGTAAAACCGGACGGATAACAAAAAGGGAAGAAAACTCAGGTGTGTTTTTTTTTATCCCCCCGTGATCAAACATTAGGTGAGAGAGATTTGGGCGCGTGCTAAGTGCCCACGTGTCAGTAGAGAAAAGGCAGCTTCCAGCAAACAACCATACATCGTCCCAAAATGGGGGGAAAAGGATGGGACAAGACCCCAGGGTTTGCAAATGGAAGTCTCTTCTTTCAAGATGCGTTTTTCTGATTACGCTGAAAGATTTTTACTCAGTCGGGAAAAGAGAGAGGAAAAAATGTCCAACTGTTTAGAGAGAGAGAAAAATGTGAGAATTGGAAAAAGTTTTGGTAAAATCCAAGGGGGTCTAGTCTTGGAAGATATATTCAATTTATGAAGCAAGGCGATAGAAGATCGATCAGATGCCATCCTATTTTTTTGGCTCTCACATTGGAAAATCCATTCATATTTTACTAGGATGAGGATATATATGGCGACGGAAATAAGTTTTTCGCTTCCTTTCTTGAGTAAGAGGAGAAGGAGAGGGGGCCTTCAAGCCCAACCCATTTCCTTAGCGATAAAAGTTGACTCGACCGACGCTTGTCCGCCAAGTATAAATTCAAAGTGGAAAGCCATCCATCAGCACGACAAGAAGAAGATGGCAACCAGCCTAGCCAATTCCCGAATAAAAATCATTGGATAGCGAAAAGCTGTCTTCTCGGTTTAAATGTCGCTCCGCTCTTTTGTCGATATGAATTCGGAGATTTCTTAAATGCCAAAAATCGATTGTAATGTGATGCAATTTCATTGACTTGGCTATCAAGTTTTTATCCGTGTCTGGTTTGTGATGTTTGCTTTAGTGTTTTTCCTTGTTTCTAATTTGACCTTAGCAGTCGTTTTACTCTTCTTCTTCATTAAGGGACATTGCAGTTGATAATATTCAACTATCAAATAATTCTGCAGTATGGCCTTAGTAGCTTCTGCAGAACCAACATTTATATATGTGTAATATTAATGTATTGTTGTAATAATGCTATACATTATTGTAATGGCAATGGTTTTTTATGTTAATACATTGCCTGAAAATGGATTGTGTAATTTCAGTTTCTAAAATGAAATTCAAAGGTTTTTCCACAATCTTTTTAAAGGGACAGCATTCAAAATTTCATCAACCAGTGTTTTTTCAATTTTTGATGGTCAATCATTGTTATCATCACAATTTTTAAGTCAACCATAATGATATCCTAGTTACACTTGTCTAGATGTAACACCATGTATAGTAGAGCTGTCATGTTGTGTAAATGTCTATAGCACAAGGAGGAGGACAGCTCTTCTTGTAACACATTATGTGTCACAAGCAATAACTCGTATTGGTTGATAAGGTGAACCACAGGACTAAGAGGTATGGTTGTGAGACTTTTCTGTGGTAAGAATTGGCAAGAAAATTCCAGAATAGTCACAAACACTATTACATCATAACTAACCTTGCAGAATTATGTAAGAAATAGAGGTGCCAGCCTGCAGTGGTGGTCATTATTGGGGCAATACAAAGTCAAAAATCAGTAAAAACTACCAACTACATGTAAAAGAAAAGCGATTGACAATACTGTCACTAGATGTCACTTCTAGCATGATTTTTTTAAACGACCTTATCTAAAAGTAATGTAAATCATGAGAGGTTTTGGAAGGAAGTTGATGATAAAAATTTGTTGAAATTTTATAAAGTTGAAGATGCCACTAGAGGGAGCATTACCTGAGTGATAACAGAAACTGAAAGTTGAAAGATAATATTTTTTGTTTAGATAGCAAGGCAAATAAATGGAATAATATTTGGTTTTCTACACTTTACTCAAGCTGTTAGAAAAACTGTTAGTGAATCACTTATCATATTCCTTATTTTTTTTTTTTTTTTTTTTTTTTTTTTTTTTTTCAGATTGATTACATTACCCAAATCCAATATATTTTCAAATCACTTGCGGTTGTTGACAGTCAATTCCCGGTTTCCTACTCTCGGTTTGAATGTCACTTGGAAATGGGTATCAACTATTTAAATCTACAAAGATTAGCTGGTGACTGTTACTGGGATGTTTCAATATGATTAGATGGGACTATAAAAGAATTAAAAATTCAGTGATTAAATAGGTCGCCATTTTGTTGTTGTTGTTGTTTTTCGTTGCAGGAAGATGAAGAAAAATAATTACTTTTCTCGTAAGCAACTTCATAGGAAGGCTTAGAATGCAGGATTTCAGAGTGCAACGGTCGATGCTCCAGTTTTGTTTTATAATTAATTTGAGAGACGCTTTACTGAAATTGTAGGTTGTCCTGAATAAATTAACTTGTGATACTAAAATATCAATTTCCTATTACTTGCTAATTTGTTTTTTTTTTTTTAATTTTTGAAATTTTGTATTTAATTTTGTAACTGTCTTCAGTGCATTCAGTCATTTGTTTATATTTTGCTATTTCTTTACTGTTTTGACATTTTTGGCAATTATTTGCAAATTTCAGCCTTATTTGAATATTTTTGCAGTTTTTTTGGATCATTTTGTAATTGCCAGTTTTGGCCATCATTTTTTGCAATGTTTTATATTTGCACAATACACATTTGCAATAATTTCGCAATTTTTGCTTTTATTTATCCCCTTTTCAAACTTTAGCTCTACTACACACAATCCCTGCATACTCCCAATAACTTAAAACAACTGCACCTAAACCATCATAAATTCCCACCTCTCCAACAAATTGAAATCACTTTCACACTGCTGAAATAATTCACAAACCCGGATTAACAAAACCAGAATAGACAGGATATTATTTTTTAGCTCCAAAAAAAATAAAAAAAAATGCAGAGGAAACGCCTAAAGAAAAGTGGCTAGACGAATCCCAGCAAGAAAATAATTAATTTCTGCACCTAAACCTAAAGCAGATCAAAACAAAACGTAAAAACATCTTCCAATTTCATCTTCAGTTAACCTAAAGAACACCATTTAACCCTTTAAACGTCCACTTAATTTGCAAAAAGCTTTCTAAAAATGCATTAAAAATGCAAAAAAAAGTTGCAAGTGTTAAAACTTAAAAGTCCATTTCATTTCTCTAAATACTTGTAAAATTACACCACTTGGGTCGAAATTTTTGCTACATCCGACCGCGGCTACGTTATTTATGATGTAATTAATGTCTAAGTGAGAGGGTTCGGGTGAGAACCGCAGCGAACATCATAAAGCCAGCAGCTGGAATTTTTTTCTTCCTCTACACACTTTTACTCGACTCAACTCTATCCCAAGATGCCTCATTAATAACAGGGCCTTGTGGCAAAGGCAAATAATAAAGATGGGGTAAGAGAAATAACATTTCTACATCTTCTTTTATCGTCCCCACATCAACCACTAAAAGTTCGATGCGGTGCAATTTCACTAAGCTCTACCTGCATTTACAAGACATCGATAAGTGAGTGTTGGCGCCCAGCCAGACACACTGACAACTCAGCTGCCTCTCAAAGATGGCGTTTTACTTGATACCACTAGCTTAAGATTGGAATCCGTTGATAACAAGTTAGTTGCAACCTCGCAAAACCTTTGATGACCCATTAAAAAAATTGAAGAGTTGTAAATGGAGTTGGCAACCTGTTAAATGTTTGCTGCTACATTTTCCAATCACATCTACTCATTTGCATAATTTGATTGAACTATTTTTACAGTAAAGAACTGCTAAATGCTGCAATAGGCAGCTAGACATTGCACTAATAAAATAATGCTAGGTACTGCAGACAATTCCTGCTACAAGGGGCAGCTAGACATTGCCTAATAATAATGCTTGGTACTGCAGACAATTTTTGCTGTAATGGCCATCTAGAAGTTATATTTCAAAATAAATTCCAAGAGGACACCAATGTTAGTTTATAAGATATTGGCTTTGGGTCTATGTGGGAAAACTACATCGCCAAGAAACACTTAAGGTAAAAATATTTGTGAGTAAAGAGACTATAAAGATGTGATTTTTAAAACAAATTCCTTGAGAAATCCAGTGTTAGTTTTAAGATCAAAGTAAATGTAAATGCAATTTATACCAAAGCAATCTTATTTATACTTACTAATGTTTAAAGTAGCAAAACTTGGTTTGTAAAGATAAAACAATGGTTTTATTATAATGCTGCTGTAGAGTTAATTAATGCCACATAATGTTTTAGTGACCACCCTAACACCAGTCAAAACATATTAAAAGAGCAGTGCCAATAATTAATTGGCAAAAGCAATTAAAAACCATTGCATTAAAAATAATGCTATGAACTAGGAACTTGTACACTACCAAGTAAGACATTAATACCTAATGTAGTACACATTAATTACGTAGCATAATTTTACAAACTAAGAAAATATCACATCACTTATTAACATTCATTACCTGCCACAAGCTTAATGAAGTGAAGATTTTTTTTTACTGTCATCAACTAAAATTAATGCCTTTACATTTTTATGCAGTGCAAGAATACATGTTTATGCATTGAAATAATGCCCACAATTTTGTTACAAATTCACTAACAAAGCTCAGCTTAAGAGAAATTGAATGTAAATTTCAAATTTCGACTGTAATTAATAAAATCCCACATTTCTATTACAAGAGGCAACCCAAATGATTGCCTTTAATACATTGATGTATGCAATACCCAATGCTTGGTTTGAGCCTTATAAATGAAACCAACAACCCAAAGTATAAATAGTGTGCAATCAAGTAGTAATAACAAGAATAACATCTTCTATACACACATCTCCCTTTAAAGTAAAATTTAAATATCCCCGACTAAGAATTACCTTAAATTAATGTCCACAGCTTCTAAATTAAAACCAAACTGTCATTACCTGTCAACACCTGTCTGAATCAGACCACTACTTTTTATTTTACTCTTATTTAACACTATTTACAACTATCAAATCAGTCAATTAACCAAACCTGTCAAAAATGAAACAAATTCCCAATCTGAATAAAAGCCTAGAGCAATTGGCGAAATTCTGTAAACGAAATTTAAAAGGGGCAGGTTCAAAAAACCGCAATTTTTCCTTGGAGGGATCTTTTCTCATTTTTCATCACGTGACCTCTGAAGCACTCAATCGACTTTCCGCTGATCTCCGAATTCTTTCACCTGATCCTACCTCAGGGGATCGTTTCCCCTTTCTCAATCCACAACCCCCCTTCTTTTTGCCTTTATCCACAGCTCACAATCCAAAACCCGAGACGCAATCTCACTAAAGATAGAACATGAATTTGAATGAAAAAAATATTTGTAGACTGATAAGAGAAACGAAAAAAAATCGTTGAGTAATTGCTTTGTTCTTATACAAACACGAAAGAATTTTTTTTCTTTTTCTTATAAGGAATTTCCAAACACCCTGTAAAATTCACAGAAACATGCCGCGAAGCCACTCAAAAGATGCGCAGGAGGAGCTTTTCAGTTTGGTGCAAATTTAAATAAGATTTCAACAGCGTAATTAAACTTGAAAGAAAGAAAAAATCACTAAAAGTTTTAAATCGATTTTCTGGTCAAATTGCCTGTAATAGCTCACATTTTAAGTGAACTCTTATATTTTTAGATAGTATTCCAAAAGTCAGTTTTAAAGTGTAGCAATATAGATTTACACTCTGGATGTGACCTGACATGAATACTGATGCTGAAGGTGTATAAAAGCTGATTTAACCACACGAATAATTAAAAATTTTTCTGTTTCTAGTAATAAAATAGTTTATTAAATTATTCAATTTCTAACATATGAAAAAAAAAAACAAACACCAAAAGTTTGGAATCGATTTTTCTGGTCAAATAGTTGGGTCAAAGTTTTCTGGCAAATCTCACTCACTAAAAATTTCTGTTTGTACAAAAGAGAAAAGGAGATCAATAAAGAAGACATTCGTCGCTAAATTTAGTAACCTCAGATATACAAAATGGATTCGTGTTTTAGATTTCCAATGTTTCCTTTTCTCTACTTCATTTTTCATGATTCACTTCTCTTCTCTAATACATTTACGTTGTAGGCTTATTTCCCTTCTTTAAAATGTCAGATGTGCTTTTCAGCTATTTTTTTTTATTCCAATTGAATATTTATATTCCTTACTGTCTATATTTTTTTTCTTAAATCTTAATAATTCAATCCTTAAAACATTTGTTGCTGATAATTTAACATTCATCTTTTAGAAAACACTCTTGCTGCATTGTTTTCTCCATATAACGAATTATTTATTCTCGTGTCACTTGAAAAGAAATCGCTGTGGTGAGGGATTCTTGTTTGTTTTCTTGAAATGTGGATAATGGCCCGCACAACTGCAAATGCGATTATAATGGAAGGAATCGCAATACAAATTACGAGCAAAGAAAAAAAAATGATCAAGAATTACGCAAGTCTCATCCATCTTCGTCGTGTATTGACAACTCGACATTGAAAAGTGTTTTCAACAAGTTTCAGATCCCTTCTTCAACGAAAACAAAAATATGTTCTGGAATAGTGTCACGCACAAATAAATCAACTTGGAAACATTTTATGGGAATGGGAAAAGTTCATCTGGGGAATTGAAGTTGCATAAAACATGCGAGACGGAAAAATTGGTAATATAGGAGATTGGTATGTTTAATTTTCGTTTTATTTACCTGCTGAAAGAATTAGGTTGTAATTGGAATCAGTTAATTAATGAGTAATGTAATTAGAAAAGTTCATTTTCTGTAGTCTTATGTTTTTAAAGGCATTGAAATAATGCTTGGTGCATTAAAGGGCAGTTTATGGACTGCACTTAATGCTGATTCAAATGTAGTGTCACTGAGCATTGCAGACAATGCCTATTACAAGGGGCAGTTATTATGCATTGCAGTCAATGCCTGCTACAGGGGGCAGTTATTATGCATTGCAATCAATGCCTGCTACAAGGGGCAATTATTATGCATTGCAGTTAATGCCTGCTACAAGGGGCAATTATTATGCATTGCAGTTAATGCCTGCTACTAAGGGCAGTTATTATTCATTGCAATCAGTGCCTGCTACAAGGGGCAGCTATTATACATTGCAATCAATGCCTGCTACAAGGGGCAGTTATTATACATTGCAATCAATGCCTGCTACAGGGGGCAGTTATTATGCATTGCAATCAATGCCTGCTACAAGGGGCAATTATTATGCATTGCAGTTAATGCTTGCTACTAGGGGCAATTATTATGCATTGCAATCAATGCCTGCTACAAGGGCCAGTTATTATGCATTGCAGTTAATGCCTGCTACAAAGGGCAGTTACGAGTCATTGCAATCCTGCTACAAGGGGCAATTATTATGCATTGCAATCAATGGCTACTCCAAGGGGCAGTAATTATGCATTGCAGTTAATGCCTATTACCCAGAATTTATTAGATTTTATTGTGCATGGCCGTTACTGCTTGATGTAGGGAAATAATGCACACGTTACTCCCATTTTCACAATGCCATTAACAACTAATGTATCTCGTTTGTCATTCCACAAATATTGGTAATTTTACGTACAATTGTGCTTAATTTCTTGCTCCATTGCACCTTGTTCAGTTGACAATGCCTTCGGACATGAGATATTAATATTATATCGCTTTTCTTCAGTTTCGAGTCTTCTTATCTTAAATCTGTATAACTAATAACGCCTAATGCAAAAATTGCTAATCACTATGATTAAAGCACGCCTGTTTACTTCAATGAAGTCATTGGAGCACCGTTGAAAATCTTCATTAGCATAAAATGATGCATCATTTTGCACTGCAGTTATTGTAGAGGTTGATTGTACTGTCCATAACGCATGCCATTAGCTCCTAAAATTATTTATTGCAAAGATAAGAAGCCCTAATGTAATTTTTGCGTGATTAATAATGCCAGTGACAAAAGCAAGTAGTAATCAAGGGCATGAACAACATTTGACTACCTAATACAACGTCTCCTACAAAGTAACAGCTTTCAATAACGTGAATTGACGTCACTTGAGGCACAGCACTTACAATCTTTAAAGTGTACTGCACCATATTCAACCTAAGATACAATTAGAGACTCATCGAATTTGTGCATTGCTGACAATGTCTACAGCGGGGGGTCAACATTGCTGACTTCCATTGAAGCAACTAACAAGCTGAATTTTCCATTCCCTGTCAACAGATTTTGATTAGAAGGAGGTTTGTTTGCCAAAACTTTTTTCTTCTTCATAACCAGTAAATCCGTGGAATATAAAAATTTATTGCAAGACCATGTAATCAAGGAAGATAGAAGCAATTAATTTCTTTTATTTTTCTTCATACTTGACACGAAGCAATGAAGACACATTTTGACGGGGTCAGTCACTAGACTTAATCTTTGGCGAGCTGAATTACAAACTGCAAGTTTCATAAATCCTGCCAACCAAAAGAGTGTGTTGGGACATAGAAGAAAACTAATAATTTTCTCCCTCTCTCTCGTGTTGGATTTTCATCTTGAGAAGAGGACGTGACTGTGCATCGTTAGCTCATACCGCCGAGTTTATCTGCTTCACTGCACTCGTGGATAAATTCCCCCACTTGCCATTTTGCCCACTTGATGTTACATTAACAGGGGAAAAATATAAACATGGACGGTCATTGGATACAAAAATTAGATTCTTCCATCTCGCTCTTGCTTCCAATTTCATCCATTTATTCGGACACGACTGCGCCTTTAATAATTGATAAAGTTGGACAAGAGTCGACAGTTACAAGTTTCATCCCAACTTTAAAACGCTTGTACTGTGTTTTAAATTTAATCAACACTCGACGCCAGTTGACACTGATGTTAAAAAAACAACATCCGTAGCATGATGGCGGTCTTAAAAGGAGATAAGCAGAGGCTTTTCTCAAGGTTTTTCTAATGATGTTAAATTGCTTGTTTTGGACTGAGGAAGGGGTTGCATTGATTATTCCATAAAGGGTTCAAAAATGGAGAAGATTTTTTTTTTTATAGGGGTGATGGGTATTTTAGATGTGGTTATGGGTGTCGTCTATTGATGGATATAAAAGTTGATAAAAGAATAAAGGAAAGTTTTTTGTGATAATTTTCTTGCAGGTTTTTGCAATATTATTGCTGTTTGCAGTCTTTTGTTGTTCCCTATTTTTACTGCTTTCATTAACTTGCTGTTTTGTTCCAACAATATTCCAGTCAAATTTTTGTATATAATTTCTGCAAATCTCTTCAATTTTTCTGCCATGGTATGAAATATTTGATTTTCAGTAGTTTTTGCTGTCATTTTCGAGACACTTATTGCAGTTTTTTTGGTTCGTCTATATTTTTTACACAACATTGCAATTGTGGAAAACTTTTGCACCTGGTGAATCTTGACTGTTAATTTTTTTGTTGTTTGCAATTATTGCATCTTTTCTACTGCACTTTTGCAATTTGTGTTGATGTACTTTCAATAGTTTATCAGCCAAACTGTTGCCCTTTTTCAATTTTCTTCAATTTTTGTCATATGTTGAAACCTCTGCAATAATTTGGTGATTTTTTTCTCCAGTTTTCTGCACCATTCAGAAATAGCGTACTGTTTATGGCAATCAAGTATTTGACATTGTTTACTAGTCATGACTAGAGGTTTTAGCAATTGCAAAATTTAACATTTCTGCGAATTCCATTTCAATTTGCATCTTCCATATACTTATTTCCAAGTGGCTGCAATTTTTATGCAGAGTGACATATTTTGTAACTTTTTCATTCCTCCTAAAAGAAATCTTCCACTTTTTTCTAACAACAGCAATTATTGAAGTTCTGCAATTTTTTTTTATTCCTTGCGTGCCTATGAAATGGGTATTTGCAATCGAAAAACATCAAGCTGACAAAACTTTTTTTTATCAAACCTAATTTTTAACTCATCCAATTTCCCAGAGAGCAGTAGTAGTAGTCATAAAAAAATAATAAAAACTCATCCACTTTAAATTTTCAAAAATTTCATCCAAAACTTTGCAAAGACATATTTCTTCTCTTCCCCTTTTCTTCTTAGCATCCGCAATCCGATTTGCATAATCTGCCTTTTCCCTCTAACGAATCAAGACAGCAAAAGTCCCTTGACTTTGTCCATAACAAAAGGTTTCCTCTACCGTCCTCCACTTTTATTTTGACTAGCATTTTAGAAAACGTAAAAATCCCTCGACGACTTAAAACCTCCACTTAAATCCACACGCCGTTTTTGGCCTCTTCCAAATTCTTAGACACATAAATATAAAAGAAAAAGAAATAAGCGGGGAATTCTTTTGGAAGAAAACAAACCTAGAATCCATCTAAATCCTTATTTCCACCTTGTCTGCGCGCTGTGGTGGTCCTACACTCTAGTCCAAGGGATTTTATTCTTTTATTCCAGGCTTAACTGTCCACAAGATAATCCTGGCTGCTGCAAGTCGAGTGTACAATCCTTTAACGAATGCTTGCAACCAAAACTGGTAATCAATCCTCTTTTTCATCGCCATCCATCAATTTTTATGACTTTATAAATCTAAACTAGACAAAGCAGTAAAATTTATCTACCTCAACATTTCTGAAAATTTCATATATGCAGTTGGAAAATTTTAAATCAACTTTATGAAAATACAACTAAAGATGTGTCAGCTGGTAATGCATTTTATAATGCTGCACAGCATTATAGCACTAAAAAGCTTGACAGTAAGAGTAAAGTCTTCAATGTCTTATGTTTGTAGTGTGTGACAACTACAGAATTTGCATTCACTGATCAAACAGGGACGATTGTTGCCACCATGCGCCGCATGTAAAATAAAATGGACGTCACGTGACAATTTTTTTGTGTTTTCAGTTTGACACATGATCGAAACTTAATCAATGGCAATCAACAACATGAAACCTTAGCGGTCATACACCGGTCTCAACCAGGTCACTGGTCGTTGTTTCTTCAAAATCTAACTGCATTCGTATTTTGTAATATGCTGCTTATTTGACATTTGTTTCAGCAGCTTAAAAGCCCTAATTATATAATCTTGCGGTAAGTAGAGTGTGACACTTTATCCAAAGTACACGACTGTTTATTAAAATACATTGATTTATTCAATGTCATTTCTTGTAACTTAATAGTCTTTGTTATGGCTTCAAGTTATTCATCTTCTTTTCAAATGCACTCTTAGTGCACTCTAGATTTATTTCTTTTCTTCAAGCTTTATTTTGATATGTATCTTGTAATAATGCTTGGAAAAAACATTGTTTGCATCACATTTGACAGTGTTTTTCTTTACAGCAGCTTAAAAGTCTTTATTGACTAATCCTTGCGGTTAGTGGTTGCAGTGCACAAGAATTTCAACAGAATTGCATTCAATGCTTAACCGTGCAATATTTGTAATGCATTAATTATAAATTCATATTTATAATCGGTTGATTACATCTTCTGTTTAACAATCTGCAAGTTTATCTGCACTTCTACCTTGTAGCTTCACGCATTTATAGCAAAACGTGCTATTGCAAAAGCTAATAGACCTTATCAGTAGTTGTCTACCATGCACAATAACTATTCCATAAGCATAGAACGTGTTGCATAACCAGCAATATTTGTTATGTACTTGTAAGGTTATATATCATTTAAGTTGCTATTTATCATTCACGGTCGTTTTACTCAAAGAATTACAAACAACAATCAGCCGCCCCTTGTGGCATGAAATGCCACAATGCTCACCCTTAAAAAGGTATTACCTGCATTCTCTTTTGCATTATTTCCACTGCATAGATCCTGCATTACAAACAACAATCAGCAGCCCCTTGCAGCATGAAATCCCGCAATGCTCACCCTGAAATAGCATTATCTGCACTACAAAGATCCTGCATTACCAACAATCAGCTGCCCGCAGCACCGTAAAATCCCACATTAGCATTATTTGCCCTGCAACCAGAATCGCCGTCTTATAGCGTGAAATCCCACAATGCACCTCCCTCAACAAAGCATAACCAGCACTACATATTCCATTTTCACAACTTTCTCACACTGCACTCATTGCCCGCAGTACACAAGCTAACTTCCCTTACAACACCATCCTTCTTCTTAAACATATTATCTCCAATACACTCCTTTCTAAAAAGCGAGCTTAACAAAATGAAGCTCCTGCATAAGCTATTTTTAAATGAAATCAACCACTTGTCACTTACCATTTGTCATAGGAGACGCCTCCTACTGGTAAAAACCTGAGCGAATTTTTTTTCTCAAAAAGGAAATGATGAGAAATGGAGCAATGTAGATGGCGCTGTAATTATTTTAATGGAATATTTTAAGAAATATTAAACCTGCTTGGCTCCATCTGTCTCTACAAATTAATATGACCATAAGGGAGAAATGTGTTGGTGTTAATTACAACCTCGACTCCCTCTAGTGAGAATATTTTTTCCCCGTGTGATATAAATTTTTTTCCTTCCTCTCTTATTTTTATCTCATTTCTTGAGGGAAGGGGAGGAAGGTTTCTTATCTCCTTTTCTTTACAACTCAAGGAACAGTGATTTTTGGGGCTGCAATTCTTTCGGGATGGAGCTGCGAACGCGATCGTCCCTGCGGGCCCCATAGCGTTTGTCGCGGCGTTTCTTGTCAACTTTAGTCGGCGTCTGTGGTGACAAACGTCGACTCGGTGACCTCAACGTCACTTGAGAAATATTAGCTGCAGGCTCTGTAACATAGAAGGCTTTACTTGGGCCATCGCAACAAATGTAGAGAATGTTTCTTTGCCGTCATTGACCCCTCACTTTCTTTTCTCTAAAAAGCTGTAAAACCTTCAGTGGCGAATTAAGTGAAAATGAAGCAACTCCCTACACCATTTTGGCCTTCCAGTTGGTGTCTGTCAAGTCATTTTGCTGCTTTCATTTGAAATATGACTACAAGTCGACCTCATTATAGCCCTGCATCACCACTAGAGGTCGTGGATGATGACACTTAGACGTGTTAAGGAATAACTATTTTTATAGACTTTCCTTTTTGCTTGGTTGATACACAATTTGGGTAGAGTGGAAGGAAGGTCAGAGGGGTTGGTTGAAATAAATCTTTTTTTAATTAATAAGTAATGGAAAAGTGTAGTAAATAATAATGGGATAAAAGGGATTAAAAGGAAAGAAGATTAAAGTGGTAGTTGAGACTAAAAACTTTTCTCCTCGGAATCATGCTTTATGGGGTTAATTACTGCTATGGGTGGTTTAAAACTATACTGATTGCGTTTCTGGAACAAAAAATGCTATGGAGTCAACTCCTCCGATGATTGCGGTGTAAGAAATTATCATTACTATGTTGTCCCCTGTCTTTTGGGAAAATGTAAAAATTTTATTGTCCCAGTCTTAGTTTACCAGTACAATAACAAATTCAATTGAAGCAGTGAAATAAATAAGGAATAGACAGTTTTCTTAGCATCTTTGTAGTAGTTTTTTTTAAAAGGGGTTTGATAGCTTTCCAGCATAACAAAAGAAACCAGTGAATGATATTTCATCATTGATTTCTCTGTTAGTGTTTATACATCACTGTCTCGAAGAACTTTGAAATGTTTGCAGGGTCTGATAGAAATTACTTCTTAAATGACAGATCAAGGTAAACTTATATTCAACATCTAAAATCACTGACAAATCTAAAATAAATCAAAACTAAGCTTAAAATTTCATTCCTAACCTAACAATTTCCAATGCCAAAACCCAAACTAAGAAATCAAAAAATTCCCACCTACTACACTCCCAGAAAAAAAAAAAATTCATAAAAATTCAACCGACTGCAAATTACCCGTGATTTCTTACTCTAAAATCCAATAAAAATCTCTTCTCCCAACACACACCACCTCAAAAAAAGAGAAAAATGTTCAAGTGTTGCGTTTGCTGAAGCAGGAAATGACTTATAATTTTATGCAATATGTCTCTTAATTATCAGTGGGGTGTGTGCGCGCGGGTTTCCTGTTAAATTAATGGGGCGAGAAATTTATGTGAACACATTCACTCATGGATGTGTCCTCCGAATGCTTAAGTCTTCAACTTCTATTTATTTTCAAACCCTTTTCTTGAGTGTTTCTCTCTCTGTGTAAAAATGTTTCTCACAAAATTCCCCCTCGTCTTCTCAAGAGCCTTGTTCGCACATTAAAGCACAATTACAAAAGTTGGAATTGGAAAGAGAATTAGAATGCGAGTTAAAATGCTTTAAATGGAAAAATTTTTTTCCAGACGGGGGATAAAAAGAAAAAAAAAAGTTGAAAATCGGAGTTTGAAAGTAACATACAATTCCCAAAGTGTTAAATGAGTTCGAGGAGTATGGAAATGGAGGCAAATGGTGAAAGGGAATAGAGAAGCTTTTATCTGCCAAATTACCCCGCAAAGCTCATTAAGAGATTTGAGAAAATTTAATCGTTTTTAATAACATGCCTACTTGTCACGAGATTGGATAACTTTGAGAATCACAGCACCGAATTAAAGGAATTAATAGAAGAGAAAGAAAATTAATGAGAAAGAAATATGGAAATTTACTGATTGCTAATATAGTTTATGCACAAGTTCTAGTTTTGGCCACCGTGCGCTATTAAGTACTGGCCGGGTGGCCCGGTTATGATTTCACTGGGCCGATTATGTAACAAACCTCCTATCGAGTGAATTTCAAGTGTGACGTTAAGTAATCGTTTGTCATGTGATCAAAATAATAATTCGGCCTGGCCAAGCGGGCTACTGCGCATGAGCGCGGACTTAGCCAGAATTTCGAACTAAACCATATTAAAGATATATGAAAAAGCAGATGATGGGCTTTTCTTCTGATTTATTGTGGTACTTAAGTTCTGTTATGACTTATGTGGTACGGTACTTGCTGCGCATGGTGGCCAGAGTGGGAGTTAATCCCACTGGTGAAATGCTCGTTATGTGAAATTTTATAATGTTAAATTTCGGGAAGCGCATCTCTATCTCCAGTAGATAGTCAGAGATTAAGCGGCAAAATGAAGACAAGAAGGTTATTTGATTCTATTAAGTAGGAATTAAAGTTCCGTACTACTTACATACAAGAAACTAAGTACCAATATAAGTCAACAAAACTTTAAGGGCAAAATAACCCCCACAACACCTTAATGTATACACCAAAACCCCTGAACAATCAAGCTGTGTATGGGAGCGTCAAAGGCAGCGCTTTTACTACCCTTCTGAATCCCCTTACATAATTTAAATCTTTTAAATAAAATAACACTAAAACTTATTAATAACTAACGACATAATTTTACTTCTATACGCTGACAACTTTTAGCTCATAGTTAAAGAAGTTTCGTCAGTTAATTAATTGACAAAAATTAATTTCTAAGTGTAAAAAGTTAATTTAAAAGAAACTTACGACACTGTTACTGAGTAGCACTTCCCAGGTGTGGTTGGCACGCCATGCGACAGCACCGGAGGGAGCCGACGGTGGGCATACAAGCGACGAAAGGGCCACGTGCCATGTCACAAACACCGTAAAAGAAAGGAGAAGCGATGGCATGATGATAGACTGCGATGTTCACATCTGCCACGACGAACAAGGTTCACGAAGCGAGTGAACACGACGGGCATCGCGCGGATTGCGCATCATCCTGACGATGAAATCCGCTGGACTGCGCAGCTCGCGTGTTTGAAGAGAGTGCGCCGCGCAGCTGCATCCTTTTCCCCGGACACGTGCGACATCTGTTGTTGTCATTTGGAATTAAACTTTTTTGTTTATACGAATTGATTGATGTGTTTATCTTGTGAAATTAGATCGTGAATGCAATTAAAGGCAAATTAAAATGTTATTAATTTTTAATCAGAGTTTTAATCGATTTTTGTTTGATGAAATTATTTCCGGTTTGTAATATGATTTTTCATTGCGTAAAATAAAGTTTCTCCATATTTCCTGTGCCAAAAAATTTCAAAAAAATTTTTTTTTTTTTTGAAGGACATTTCAATTGTATTTTTTGGCATGGAATTCATCTCGGTCTAAAACTTTTCATGAAAATGAAGCCAAATTAAAAAAACAAAAAAAATTATAATAAAAAACTGCATTACGGGTGATTATTTATTTAAATTTCTTTAAAATTACAAAATATTAAAACCTGAGTGAGAATAGAAACCAACCGAAAAAAAAAACTAAAGAAAATGTCTTTAAGTAATTTTTTACAATTTTTAAAAATATATACTTAATATTTTACTTTTATATAATATTTTTTCTCTATTCGTTGATTTAAATTTACGTTTTATTTTCCCTAACTAATGTGTTAAATAAAATTATAATAACCAAAACACCATCTTCTCTCTCCCGAATTTTAGAAAATAAATATTTTTTTCCCAATGGGAACACAATTGCTATTAAAAATCTCAATATCATTAACATTTTTCTCTAACACTAAGCTTAACCAACCTAAAATTCTAGAAGAAAACGTTGCACTGCTGCATTTGTCAATTTTTACAACCTGTGACGTCATGAATGAGTGAGTTAACAGTGAATTCCGTCACAAGTCGTAATAAAAAACATTTGACAAACATTTTCTCTAGAACTTAACCGTAATATTAGTAAAATAAATCTATAGCGCTACGTCTTTGGATTTTCATATTTGCACATAACGCTAAACATTTTCCCACCAAGTCGATTGGCCAACCATCTATTTTTCAAAACAGCCAATTTGAGAGTTTCACACAAAAAGCGCGCGTTTAAATTCGTGTGTACAGCACGGCCCATTCCTTCAAGTACAAGAAGTTCAACTTCTTGTTTCAACATGGTTGCAGCTACATCTTCTTTAATGCGACTAAAGTAAATAATAAATTAGCATCAAATTTCCATAATTTTTCATCGATTAAAAATGCTCAACCTCAAATCTAAGCAAGGTGACCCTTGTCCAGAATCCATGATGAGTAATTGATCATGTGACAACGCTTCACCGATTTCTTTACAAATTGACGCCACCTGCTTCATTAGGACGTTTAATTCACAATATGTGACGTCATTTAGAGCTGGTCTTGAATTTGCGCAGAGAATGACCTGAAAATTAATTGAAAATTTTTTTAAAGATTTTTTTAATTTTTTTTTTTAAATCTCTTACTTTGGTTTTTCTCTGTAACAACTCGCGAACGAATGGAATAATCCCTAGAACGATATCGATGCCGCTGTTGTCGACGAAAACGGCGGCGCATTTGTGTGGTCTGTCGCTTTTGAGTCGAAATAACCAGTCGTCAAAGTCGTCGATTAACCATGGTCGTTTTTCGAGGTTTTTTGTTGCTTCTTCGAAACCAAATTTGTCCGTTTCCATTAATTCTGTCACTTCTTTGGCGCCCCAGTCGAAAACGTTACCGGCTAATACACCAGTTATTAATGCTTCTTGCTTTTCAGTCCATGGGAGCGTGTCTAAATATTCGAGTCGAGCCGTCAATAGCTTTAAGGCACTCTCGTTTTCAATTTGTTTTTGCTAAAAATAAAAAATTACGTTCAGTTTTTATATTTTTTTAAATGGAGTGTTACAACAATTCGCCACCAGAGTGGCGCCACCAATGCATATCAGTTCTATTGGTTTTTTCTTTTGTAAAATTTCGAAAATTTTTTTCAAAGTGATACTAAACTCTACAAAGTTTAATACTATACTTTGACTTGGTTTTATTAGAATTTCAATTTTTTTTCTATAAATTAATACTTAAACACAAATTAAAAGATTTTTATAACCTTTATAGGCATTAGTTATTATTATATAAAAATTCATTGCAAAATCTTTCACTTTCACTCATTTGTCCAACGCAACACATTTCAATGCATTTTTGAACCTAGTGCACAGTGGCGCCACTACATCCAGTGGCAGTATTTCGTACTAAAAGCGCACCTCCCCATTCATTTCTTTACCTTGAAATATGGGTCAGGAAAATCAAATTCATTTAGACAATGTTCTCTCATGTCTAGCAAACTTCTGACTGTTAAAGATCCGTACAAACTATAAAATACAAGAAAACAAAATTAATAAAAAAATTTTCAATTATAATCATTCAAACATACAAAGGTTGTTCTTTTAGATGGTTTAACCGATCAAGATATTTCACTTTAAATAAATCCGCTCTGTCTTTCGCATCCTCTGCATGCGGTTGACTACTAATTGCTTGCACTACAAACTATAAAAATATTTTGTATAGAATAAAAATGAATAAAAAGTTTAAATTCGGAGTACTTTATCGGTCGCATCTTCAAAACACTTCAACCAATAATCCCTCGCATCTTTATCCATCGTTAAATCAACTTCATCGGCAACATAATTACTCGGATCTGCCAGTAGAGGGCAGTAAATCAAATGAGTATCAAAACTGTCCATTTCAAACTGAAATGTAAAAAATGTTGTTACAAATATTCAATTTTAATTCAATCAAATACCGTTCCCAATCCAAAATCCAAAACGAAAACTTTTTGTTTAGGGCCTGGACTTTGAAGACCGGAACTTCCAGCGTAATTTTCACTCCATGAATATTTCTCCGCATCTATAAATAAACTGGAGAAATTAGATTTAATAGGTAGCAACATAAATTTAACTCACCATATTCCTCAGTTCCTTTCAAAAATGCACCGATGGCACCTAAATAACCTTCGTGTCGTAAAAACATTGCTTGTACTTTGCCCTGTCAAAGGAAATAAATTTTTGTACCAAAATTTTATAGCTTTTAAAATTTTTAATGTTACAACATTGCAAATTTAAAATTAATCTACCACACGTCCACCTTTGCATTCAAACCTTGCTCCAAAAGTTAATAGCGAATGAAATGGCCTGCATGCTAATAGGATGACCTCGAAGAAAATAACCGCCGAAATAAATGCGGGATATATCGTGTAGCATGGCGTATAAAGATGCAATTTGTCCGATATCATTGCTAATTGTGTATAAAAGGCTGCGAACAATATCACATTCAGCGAATTGAGCTGCAGAATTAAAAATAAACGAATTAAAAATTTATTTCCATCAAATTTGCCCGTTTTCAAACCCCATAGTGACAAATTTACACTGATTTACTCTTCATTTAAATAAAAAACATGAAAAAATAACTCAATCATTCATAATGGCAGTCATTATTCACTAATCTGCCACTAGAGGGCGCTGTACGCTAGGGCATATTAGATTTACCACTATCAAAATTTTTATCTCGTTCGGAACGAATTGCCTTTCCGAAACTTGAAGCTATTATGTCGCCAGGAAGACTAAGCGATTCATAATCACCACCATAAATATCTTTAACTAACATATCAATGTTTCTATGGTCGCCTGATTCAGCTAACTGTAATAACTCATCAAAACCCTACAATAAAAATCAACATTACAATTTTAACACGCAAAAAAAAAAAAAATTTATTTTACTCTAGCTTTGGTTAAAAGTGATCCCAAACCCCAAAATGTTCCACCACCAAGAGACGTTCCACCAATCCTTTCATATTTCGTTTCAGACTCAACCTAAAACACATAAAAATTTACACATTAACTCAATTTTCAAAAAAATAAAAATAAAAAACGGTCATTTACCTTCATAATACTAACACCAGACCCAATATTGACAAGCAAATAAGGAAACATATTTGGTTCACTATTAATAAATTGATATTCAGGATCCCCGTGACGTTGATAACTAAAAACTTCGTCGGGAATATTTTTCAACAAGAAATTACAACCTAAAATAAGGCACGACATCTCATCTTCTTTATCAACCCTAAAATAAAGATTTTA
This sequence comes from Pachymerium ferrugineum, assembly GCA_034686365.1. Lineage (NCBI taxonomy): Eukaryota > Metazoa > Arthropoda > Chilopoda > Geophilomorpha > Geophilidae > Pachymerium > Pachymerium ferrugineum. Next base: position 40,978 of record JAQGAS010000010.1, read on the forward strand.
ACATTATTATTTTAACATCTAAAAAAAAGGTCAAATAGAACTCACGTTAAACCCAATTTACTAGTAATCAAATTAGTATATTTATACGCGCCACCACCGGTCGCTTTAATCGATTTCCCATTCATAAATTCCTTAGATCCTACTAAATGTTTCTGTATAAAAGTTAAACAACTTTCAATATACGTCGTTTCAAATTTTATAAAATGTAATCGTCCTCTCTCGGAAAGTTCGTCGCAACTTTCCTCATCACTCTGCGTAAAATAAAGTATAGTTCAAACATCTGTTTATACAAACAACTCTTTATTAAAATACTCTAGTTCCTTCATCAAACGACGTTATCGAATACCGAGCTTTACGATACGCCACTGTAGAATAATACGCTATCTTCGTTAAAGAACCACCTGTCAAGGAAATTTAAAAGTTTTAATTTTAAGTATATATTTTTCCGGGATAAAATGTACCCATAAACAGATTGGGGTTTAAAAATAAATACCTGCCTATACTACCAATGACTTACCTATGTCAATAGCAAATCGCTTTGCATTACGTAAATTTCTAAACACAGAGTCACCCTCCGGTAGAATTATACTTTGCGCTTCAGCTTGTCTTGCCATTTGATTACTGTAAACTCAGTACACGTTATTGTTAAATGGAACGCGATTTGACCCCCTTCGATATACTTCGGCCGCAATTTTTCCATTTCCAGTTCATATATAGATCTTATCTTGTAACTTACGTAATTCGTGTGTGAGATTTCGTGACGTCATGTAATTAATGCAGTGTTAGCCAATCAGCGAAAGTCTACTGGAAATTGGATGGAAGATATGTTGATTATGCGCATGTGCGGTGGAGGCGAGGCGTTGTCCTCCAGCTAGGGTGCGAATAAGTGACATTTAATGTCTCTTTATTGTGAAGGGTTTTAAAATATTTAAATGGTGTAGTTATTGATTTAATTCCGTGAAGAAATCATGCGGTTTAATACGGTTATTTCATTGCGGGTTGTAAGAAGAGAAAAATATTTTATAAACGAAGACTGAATCGTGATCATGTCATCGTTCAAATTCCAATCAAATTTGGTAATCGTAGTTCTCTTACTGTACAAAGTGCAAAAAACAGGTAATCGTTGTGATAGTAGTAACATATTTTAGTGATATCGTGCTTTTTTTTAGATGCGAGTAACTGTAAATTCGAAGGTTACACAGCGCTTTGTAATGTTTATCTAGGGAAAGACCTGATGACTAAGGTGACAGCCGTTATCAATCATTGCCATCAACCGATCGATGTCACCTTTATAATAAAAGTAAAGATAAAAATGAATAAAATAAATGTTAGAAATATAATTTTTCTTAATTTCAGTCGCAAGACCAAAACGTGAATTGGAACTACACATTCGTGAATAGAAATCCGCCTGAAAGTAGAGCCATTAAAGGATTTAATGTCCCGGTTTTGCTCTCGGTTGATCTGAAAAAGAAAAAAGAGCAAATTTTTGTTAAAGTATGAACATACGTCGTTATTTTCTCCGCCAAAAGCAGCATAAATTATGGTTTATAAGAGTAATAATGTTGTAACGGCGCGTAGTGGTCAGATTTGTCCCTAAATCACACCCGAACTCCATTATCAGTAGAATAGAAGACATTTCCACTCCAAGTCAATTAAAATGTACTACACACCCTGGTTATATAAGCCCCACATCTAAAATAAAATAATACTTCTCTATTCCAACTTTAAAGGGACAGGAACATGTAAACCATAAACTTCTATTTCCAGGCTGACTTCAATGTGAATGACTACAAAAACGTTCCATTTTTGAATAATAAAATTCCAATTAATTCCTGTAATTCTGGTAAAAAAAAAAAGCTAAAATAAATATCTATCATTTTAAACATTTAATTTTTTTTACGTAGACATGAATTCTGGTCGAAGCAGTCACGTCATCATTGCAATTGTATTAACCCTCTTACTATTCGCCATCAGTGGTTCCGTTGTTGGTTGGATCTGCTACAGGCGAAAACGATCATTCGGGGAACGTGTTGCTTTGGTTGACGATATGGAAATCGAAACAAGTCAACCAAGTAGCAGTACATCAACCAGTACAATCCGTTTATCAGACGTCCGAAATAGCGATTGTGAAAGCCCGAATTGAATTTTTTCATTTTAGTGACCCGTGCCTTCCTTATAACCCTCTCCCTGTGACAACCCCACACGTTTTTAAAAATTTGTATATTTTTCAATTAATAATTGAATGACAATCTTTTTTTTAATCAAAGGCATGATTGAAAAACTTCTCACTTTCTTACATTTGTTGTTTTTATAAATTATTTTAGTCAGTATTTTTACATTTTTCAAGTTCCTCATTGTCCATTCGTAGTTTTTTGTAGAAAAGTTTGTATTTTTGATATTGTATTTTATAGTTATTACTATTTTTACTCTATTTGTAGAGTTAAGCTTTTTTATTTTAAAAAAAAAATGTAGTTTGTTCCCAAAATGTGTGTTATTGTACTTGAAATTAAATTGATGTTTGCATTTTGTCAAACGTTTGGGTTGCTTGGAAGACTTAGTCTTGGAACCTAGAAAATATATTTTTTTTAAATGTTAGTTACGATTTAAGAGGGGGAAAATGAAAATCGAAACTAACATCAGTCCTACAAGTTTTGGTTGGTTGTTGAGTAAAATTTGAAAATCTTCTCACTACTTTGTGGTTATAGTCATCTCTAGAAGGATATTGGTCCTTTTGTTCATCAACAGGTTCGCCTGGTGGTCGTTGCAACAACTAGAATCAAATAATTAAAAAAATATTAAAATCATTCCGATGAGATTTTAGCTTTTAATATTTTTTAAATAACACGACTAAAATATTTTCGTTTTCACCACTGGCCAAAGCTTGACGTTACACATCGAACTGGCTTTCTGTTTAAGTTACTACAGTGTGAACTTAGTTTACGGTTTACTTATACTTTTACCCCAACAACTATTAAACCCGTTAGGTTATACCTTTTCTAAATAATTCTTCAATTCCATTTGACGGTCTTCATGTCGTTGAGTTTGTTCTCCCACTTGGTAATTACGATTTCTAAAAAATAAAAAAATAAAATAAAACAATTTTCAAAAAAAATTAAACTCGATTAGGTTGACCAGGCAGATACTGAAAATCGACTAAATAAGATTACTTAATCGGTAAATGTTAATCGACTTTTATTTCAATTACTCCAATACACGAATATCGGAAAGATATTCGATATTAAAAATCGACAAAAAGGATCAATTTTGGGGTTTGGTCAATCTAATTTCCTCACATTCGACCATTCTAATACCTCACTGGCTTCTGCCCTAAATTTCTACCAAGTCTTTTCACCGGTTCAGAAAAGACTTCACTCGCAGTTAAACTCTCACTACACTCAGTCATTTTTGAAAACTCATCCGGTGTCGAAATTCTCTCAATAAAAGACTGCGCTTTTCGCATACCTTTCGGCGGCAAATCGTAAAATTTCTCGGATCGCGCATCGCGCGTAACAAAATTCTGATTTTGGTCATGACTCAACTTCAAATCATCTTTGTACGCTCCCTTTTCTACTCGAGGAAAAAGATCATCGAATAAATTTTTCTCTAAGCTCGGTTTACTCGGCAGCGATTTAAAACTTGGGACTAACGACGGTAGCGAATCGTTACGATTCATAATGGAATTGTGCAAATTGGAAAATTGTTGAGTTTTACACGAATGCAATCGTTCGATACTCGTATCGTAATCGGGTGTTGGAACGTCATCCGAGAAAAAAAAATCTAATTCCTTCGCTTGTGCCAAATTGAGTGTTGATAAATTTAATTTCTGAAAGTTGAAAAAATTATGAGTAAAAATTTTTTTTATGATTTTAAATTTTTACTTTCGTTGCGTCTGAAGTTCCGTATAAAATTCGAAGCGATTCTTGCCATTGGTTTTGTAATAAATCTTGAATCCGTGACATGATGTGACTGCGATTGCTCGAAAGTTTGGCGTTTTCTATCTTGAGTTGTTTCACTTGTTCTACAAGTTCTTGAATACTCTCGTCTTTGGATCGGTAACGTCGATGTATTTCCGTTTCTTTCAATTCCAGTTCTTGATCAAATCTATCAATTTGTTCATTCAACGCTTTTTCGTACTCCGATTGAAGCGATTCTCGTTCTTTGGCGGCATCCTCTGCTTTCTTCTGTAAATGTTGGTCGAGGGATTTTTGGAAACGGTTTTCTATGTCTTTCATTTTGTTTTCGTATTCGACTCGTAGTTTTTGTTCAAGTTGGATTAAATTTCTCTCGTTTTCTCTTTTTACTAATTCGATCGCGTCTTTTTCTTTCTCTTCCATTTCGTTTTTTTCTGCTGTGTTTCTTGCTTGGAGTAAACTCACTTCGACTTTTAAACTTTCCTGTAATTTTAAAAATTTTAAATTTGGGTTTTAAAGTTTTTTTTTTGGGAAATACTTTTTCTCGTAAAATGTCGTCAAGTTGGTTACTCGTTAATTGAAGTTGGAGTTGTAAAGTTTTAATATTTTGTTCTTGTTTCATGCAGTCCTGTTGGTAGATGTTTAATTTCGATGTGTAATTTTTAATTTGGGTGATGTATTTGTCTTCTTGAAGATGCCATTCTTGGGATTGCTAAAAGAAATAAATTGTGAGATATTTTACGTTAATTTTTTAAGTATTAAAGATCTTACAACGGAAATTTTGTTATTTATTTCTCGAATTTTGTTTTCGTAGTCGTCAATTAAATTTTTATTGGATGTAATTAATTCCACATTTCTATTTTGAGCGGTTGTTAAGTCTTCTGTCAATTTGGAGATTTTCGCTTCGAATTCTGCAGACTGAAAAAAATTATGTTTTAATTACTTTTATATTTAAATTTAAAATTTTTTTGGACCCATATTTGTTTTTTTCTGTGGATAGCTTCAATTTCCTTTTGACTCAGCATTAATTTATCAAGTGTGACTGTCAACTCTTTTTCCACTTTGATTAATACCTTTAAGAAATTATGAAACTTGAGATATTTCTAGTGATTAGTTATTTGATTAACAAACTTCTTGCTCTCGTTTGAGGTCGTCCTTAGCGGAATTCCGTTCTTTTTCTAATTTATTCATTTGGTTTGTTTTGTCTGTTTCAAATTTCTTCCATCCATCAACAATTTTCGACAGGGTCTGAACGGGAAAAAATGTTTTACACATCAAATTGTAATGTAAACTAAAAACAAACCTTGTCAAGTTGTTCAATCATTACGTTTTTGGTGTAATTAGACGAAACTGCGACGTTCAGTTGTTGTTGTAAGTCCGCTAGCTAAATTTAAATTTTCCCTCATTTAAAATACGTTAAAACTCAATTTTTTTAATATTAATAACTTACTTTTTCTTCGTTTTCTCTCGCTTTTCCAACACAATTCTTTTTAAAAGATGGAAAATAAAATTTGGCGATTTTAATTTTCAGACAAAAAAAAATAAACTTACGTTACAGAATTCATTCCGGTAATCTTCTATAGAATCCCTTCGTAAGCTGTCCTGACTTTGGCTTAATGACGATTGAATCATCGAATCTGACTCACGTAACAACTGTTGAATCCTTGACCAAGGCGCGTCCAATACCAAATTCGTGTTAACCCTAAAAAATATAATACACTAGGGTAACGATTTTAACACGAATAATGTAACACTTACTGTTGATTCTCCATGCCTATATTAAATTCAGTTGGTCCTCTATTAAAAATGTCCATTTAAAAAATAGGACACAACTGACAAGCCACGTTTGAAATCACCGCTGATAAGATGAACTTCTACACACAGAACGGCACGGTTAACGTATTTCCTCCAGGAGGCTCTACCAGCTGACGTCACGCTTCGCATTTGCGCTTTCTGTTGGTTCCGCCTGAAAGAAGGAAAATACAAGATTTTTTGTTTTATGGATAATTTAAAAAAAGTTTGTACTCAGGTGATCTTTTTGCATGCCACCCCAGGTGCACATCGTTTATGATGTTTTTATGCATGCTAATTTTGGAGGTAGGATTTTGCTAAATGCAAAAAAATAACTTAGCAATGTTTATGCATGCTACCCCAGAGTCTTAGATTTATGAATTTTTTTGGTTTAAAATGGTTAAAGTGAAAATCGTTAGCGTCGTCTGCTACTCGAAGCCGAAATTAATGACATCAGAGGTCGTGTCACTTTGCAATCACAGACCCGCCGCTGATCACAGCGCCATTGTTTTACAACATCAAAATTCGAGCCTAACAGTGTGAAGGGTTAATAAACAAATTTGGCCAATTTGGTTTGAGGGTTGATTTTTGTCGGGAAAACTTAATTAAAATTGATAGATGGGGTAGGGAGATGCAACCATTAGGGATAGACCCGCCGCAGATCACAACAACAAAAATAAAATATTGAGAAAGCACCTAGAGGGTAAAAACTTTTTTCTGAGAAATTTTACATGGGTCAAACATAGTTTATAAGATATAAACTTTTATACTTTGCTAAACATTAGTTCGCTTATTTGACTCCAGGTTGCAGCACTACGTAGATATGATTAAAAGCTTAAGGGTTTGTCCTGTATCTAATAAAGCGTGTATCCATATATTGCACAGTGCGGCATGTAGGAGAGTTATAGACCTGCCGCTGATCACAGCGCATGGTAGCCAGAATTGTCCCTAATTCAAGCACGAAATAAATAAAATTTTAATTTCCAAAAATTATTTATTAACATATACAATCGACTAATATTTTATTCCAGAAAATACTTCCTCCTAGAAAATTGATCAACTTGCGACCCACGTTTCTTACTCTCCTTCACTTCTTTCAACAACTCGTTCCTCACCTCCTCACTAATTTCGGGTAAAGCAACATCTTGTTCTTGATGTTTTACGATAGCAAGAGATTGCTTCACCAGCGCTTTCATATCATAAACGGGTTTGCCTGTCTTGATTAAAAAAACCTTCGAACTTTTCCCACTTTTAGCATTCTCTTCACACATTTGATTTATATGTTCAAAAACAGTCTTAGAAATTGAAATATGTTCACCTTGATTCACAAGTGGCTCTTTACATGAATACGTTTTCGTAGACGCTTCAATATTCTCTGTTGGTACTGGAGACCCAGGATTTATAAGATGATGATGAGGTGGTGGTGTTGGTGGGGAGTCTGGTCGTGGTAAATATTGTTCTGGGTAGAGATAGGCGGGAGTCCACGATAGAAGTGATAAATCAACAGACTCTGCTTGGTTGGAGTTAGTTGAAAGATCCAGTGGTGCTTTGACTGGTTCTAGTAATTTTGGTCGTATTTCTTTTAGTTTAAGTGTTATACTTTTTTCTTTTTCCATTGGTTTTATGCATGGAGGAATTTTTGGTTGCGATTTCTCTTTTAGTGGTTGTTTTGGTTGCGATTTCTCTTTTAGTGGTTGTTTTGGTTGCGATTTCTCTTTTAGTGGTTGTTTTGGTTCAATTGGTGGTTCCTTAGCGAGTGTTTCAATTGGTGTTGATTTGTGTATCTTTTTGGTCACGTGGGTTGATGTCACTCGGATTTTTTGTTGCGGGATGCTGTTGGCGTGGCAGAATTTTCGGCACATTTCAACTACTTCGTCTAATTTGAATAGCCATGCCACCTGTGGAAAGAAATTAAAATTTGTTCATCATTATAAAACCATTAGCACGACTCGCATATTAAATTTTATACCTTAAAGATATTTAAAGCATTTGACTTTCTAATTGTAATTTTTCCTGAGTAAATGTATCCCAACACTGGAGCAAGACCATCAGAGTTGCAATACGGAGGCAGTGATATGACCAAATTGTTGCAGTCGGTCGCATTTGTATCTAGGAATAACTCTTCGAAAAATTTACTCGCTGCTGATAGCATTAAACGATGTGCCTGTAATAAAAATAGCAAATTTTAATGAGGAATTAAATAAGTTATTGAACACTTACTCCAAAAACTTCATTTGTATCTGATACTTTTAATGAAACATCACATAAAAGGTGACTTAATTTATATTTCCCGATAGTGAACAACATTTTCTCTAAATAATTCTCTCGTATGTACTGCGACTCGTTTTTTCCCCAACTGGTCCGCTTGATTAGTTTTTCGGAGCGTTTGCGCACAGGCTCCTCTGGTGGCGAATTTTGAACTACCTTCCGACGTTTTTTGTCCTTAGGTTGTTGAATGGATTTTCTCTTTTTCGGTGATGAAATCTAAAGATATTAAAAATTATAATTTTTATATGAAATGTAGAAAAGAATGTCGCCGTTAGGGTTGTAACCTAACGTGCAATCGCATGCTATAAACTTACCGTAACAACGGACGTATATTTAATGGGAAATGGGTGCTCCTTTGTAGGTCCTATACCGTTTTGAAAATGTTTAGAACAAACATAAGTTTTAGTGTGAATGTCAGCAATGTCAAACTCCGGCCGACCGCAAGCGTCAATCCATTTCAAGGCCCGAGCAATTCCTATCTCGGACGTTGGCTTCGGGAAGGGTATAAATCGCAGTTCTTCGTCTTGATTGTGGCTGGTGCTTTTGCAGTTCTTGTATAGACAACACTTTACCATTTTTGTAAACTTTTGAAGGCTTTAAACACAATTTAAGACGTGAGTTTAGAACGACGATACAAGAATTGCGATCCCACAATACAGTGCGGTCGTTGTCTGACATCTAGTGTCGGTTTGAGAAGTTGATCAACGAAGAAGAATGGGATGAATATTTATATTATTATGCAAATACATATTTTAATGAATTTATCAGTTTTTACATAGTTCGTTAAAATACATTTTATTAACAATCATATAACCTTCAATCTTAAAACTTTTACAGAAAACAATGAAATATAGTTAATAATCCCTGTAAAATACCGTACTGCACTAGCAGCTTATATTTCCGCTTCCGGTTAGGTTAGGAACTGAGAGAACTGATCGCATCCCTGTAAATGTAGTCAGAAATTATTGGTGCACTAGAAAGCAAAACAAATTTCAATTATAACTGAGTAGGTAAATAATCCTAAAGAGTGTACGGATGCTTTTGTTTTCATAAAAAAAAAAAACTAACACAAAACACGTAAAATTATAATTTGCATAATGCTTAGTGGACATGTTTTGTTTAAGAACGTGAAAATTTCTCTTAAATCCTTGATTTTTCAAGGCACCGCAATTTAAAAATGGAAGCGGAATTACTAGAGCGATCTCTGAATTTCCACGGAGATGACTTACTACGAGCTCTGGCTAAAAACCGTGGATCGGACGTATTGACTTCAGTGGACCCCAGACAAGTCAATTACTTTGACTATCATAGAAGATATAAGGACCCAAAGTATAGAGTAATTAAATTTTTTGGATCTATTGACGAGCTTTACTATATTTTTCAGGCTCGAGGATGACGTGAAGAGAAGTAAAATCCTGGATTTTATTAGTCAAAAGGCCGACATGTTATTTAAGAAACCACATTTGAGATGTTCGATGGTGCAGCTTGACACGGACGATGACGGTAATGTATATGAAGAAAGAAAATTTCAGACCATTGCACACATTGGTTTACATTGTCTGTTGAAGACAATTACGCTGTTATGCCACCACTTGAAGCTTTTATGGGAGTACCCGAAAAGGAGAGACACAAGCACTTTTTGGAGGTAATTTTGCTTACTAGTAACAAATATTGAGATAGAACCATTTTTCTCACAATTGATTTTTAGTGTTTAAGGAAGAGTGACGTAGTTATTGGGATGATTCACGCCAAACAGTCCATAGGATTCATTGTCAACTTAATTTGTGTCGATGGCGGCCCGATTAGGGAAATTTATGATTTAGATATTAAAGTAAATATTGTCCGTAACTTAATTCACAAGATAATCATTAATTCATTTTTTAACAGGCTTTGTGTCCAATAAACCAAGCTTTAGCAGTTTCAGCGCATGAAAATCCTCTTGATACTTATCAAATTAAAGATATTATTCGATGTATTGAACTTTTATACATAATTTTAGAACGGTGATGGGTTTTAGATTCATAATTGACTATGGGGTTTTTAATAATTTAAGGTGTAGTGATAGAAGTTGTTCCTGAAGAGCAGAAAATTATAGTGTCTATGAAGAGTGACTTCAACCCACATCATGGAGAATTGAAATTGGTGAAATATATTCCAAAATAGCTTATGTTTATGTGTTAGTCATTAATGTTTTTCATTTATTTAAGGGGTTGATGAGTGAGGAAAATTTACCATCGCATTACAGGTAAGAAATTTACACAGTAATAGTTAAATGCAATGGGGAGTGTAAGTTGATATTAAATCAATTCAAAATGTAACCTTTATGTGTACTGTGAAAAAAGGTTATTGTAAAAATATTTCAGGATTTCAATGTATTATCCACTGCTTAGGGGCCCCCCCTAACCTCAGTGGCAGATTTTCGTACTAGACGTGCACTCCCCATTCAATTCTTAGCATGAAGTTTTGTAGACATTTAAGACTGTTCTTTCAGGAAAACGACCAAATTACATGGTGCGATGTATGAAACAGTGCTAGAACAAAGTGAAGGGTTTATGAACCCAAGTAATGTCCCCTACATGTGCCACATGATGGGTTTAATGAAGATGCCACCTTCACTGATGAGAGGTTTGCATGAGTAAGTCTAAAAAGTTAATCATTTTATTATTATCTTTTACATCTTTTTTTGTACAAATTTTGCCAGCTTTTTTGAATCTTGAGTTTATACATTTTTGATTTTTTATTGTAGAGAATGAATAAAAAAAATGTAAGAAGAAAAATTGATAAAAAAGCAAAACTCAAAAGTTGTTTTGCAAATCAAAATATAAAAGTCTTTAATTAGTAAACATCTTATTAAAGGAAAAAATCTTTCTTCTGTACAGAAAAGAATATGCAAAAGAAGAGTATGCTGCAGCTTTGCATAAAGCACAAGTTGCAAAATGTGCTTTGAAAAGGTAATTGGTAAGTAAAAATTTTCAAATGGTACTAATAAAGTTTTATTTGAATATTAGTGTTGCAAATGGAATTGGTCACTTCAAAGCTGGTCGCCATGTTGAAGCATTTCAGTGTTTGAATAAAGCTCTGTCAATTGATCATGAAAATGTTGAAGCTTTTGTTGCTAGAGGAGCTCTGTAAAACTATATTTAAAAACAACTATCTAAAATTCTAATTTTATTTTTTTTTTTAGATATGCAAATAACTGCAAATTCAGTAGTGCTTTAGATGATTTTGAGTTAGCATTAAAAATTAATCCTAAACATCACAATGCACGAAAATATATGGTTGAAACTTTAGTTGCACGTGGTAGAGAGTAAGTTGAATTGTTTAATTCCATACTTGTTGTAAACTACTTCGGTTTTTTTTTTTTTAGGTTTGAAGATAAAAATGATAGCAAATCAGCTTACAATTTATTTTGTAAAGCTTTGCAATTTAATCCAGAACACAAAGATGCTAATGAAGCTATTCGAGCATTAGAAGCTAAAGAAAAATTGAAAGTAAAAATGAGTTTTTTAAGTTACACGCTTTGCACATATTTTTATTGACTACAAAATTTATCACTTGATCGGCAATACTGATAATCAATCAGTGTGTAAATTAAATGAACTGATAAATAGGACGACTTTAGGTCAACTCTAGGGCCGTCATTGACCCTGAACACACTCTTTTATGATTTTGTTACTTATGCTATCTTAAAGTTTAAATAATGTTGTAGCAGAAGTACAGTCTGCATTCATAGTCGGTCTCTGATATCTCTGAGACTAAGAATTACTGATTTTTTTAGTGGCTTTTTTATCGACTAAATCAATCGCTAAAAACTAATATTTTTAATCGATTTGAACTGATTTTAGTATCGATTTTTTTATTCGATTTTGCCCCTCAAATTGGAAATTTAATATCAAGTTATAAAACGAAAAATATGTGCAAAGTATTCGTGGGGAACAAAATTTATTTCTTTAATCTTCATCTAGAAGCACGAAAGAGAAACTCAAAATAATGAAGTTAAGAGCTCAACTTCAAAGAAAGAAGTGGATGATACTAAAACGCGAGAAAAATTGAAGCAATTATTGAAGAAAGAAATGCAAGAAAAAAAGTGAATAGCACAAGTTATCCATTTAGTATTTTTTTAAAATAATTTTCTGACTTAGAGCAAGTAGGCATCGAGGAAGATCGTCTTCATCTTCTTCAACCACATCTTCGTCGACATCTTCATCGTCGTCCTCTCGCTCTGCATCATCTAGGTCAAAATCAAGGTTCTCTGAATATTCCTTGATTTAGCCATAACTTTTAATCTTTTTTTTCTTTCTTAGAAGACGAAGTCCTGGAAGAAATGGTTCAAAGACAAGTGACAGATATCAGACCAAAAAATCTGATTACAAAACTTACAAAATAAACACAAGAGAAGAGAAGAATGATAATTCGAGAGAAGTTAAATCACGTGACGTGAAGTTACGGGAAGAAAATGAGAAGATTAATTACAAACGAACTGAAGATTTAATGGATTTTGCTGAGAAGATGAGTAAAGATAAAGGAAAATATTTTTACAAGGACGCAGAACCACCAGTGTTAGTTTTACGAGATTTTAGAGGTGGAAATTATTTATGACAATTTTTGTTTTGAAAATCTTTTTATTACAGTTCAGGAGAAACGTCCGACATGAATTTTGGAGACTTAGAAGCGCGATTGAACTCGTACTACAAAAAATTTGACACGACCATTTCAAGTGAATCGGAGCGAAGAGATGATAAGAGGTATTTTTGACTTACAATGAAAACTATTTTACAACGTCTCTAGAAAAACTTCAAACTGAATTTATATTTCCAGACACGCCAAAACAGTGATTCGACCAACTCGACGAGCTGAGGAACTCGACTCGAGTGGTAGATCATTGTCTCCCAAAGTGACATTCATCATGAAAGCAGATCAGATGGAAACTATTGGTAAAAGATATTTAAACAAACTTCCACCCAAAGATATCAACACAGAAGACACACAATTGGGACAAGCTTACAAAACCGTAAAGGAAAATGAAAGAACTCCTGGATTTATTAATAATTTTAAACCTTTGAAGCTCGGGGAACGAAAAACTCTTCCACCGACCAATGTTTTTTCAACACTCGAAAAACCCGCAACCGACGAAGCGAAAAAACAAGATGACGCAAATGAGAAAAAGAAACTTTTTCTCCCGTCGAAAAAACCCTATCGCAGTCGTTACTCCCGATCCCGTTCCCGCTCGCGGTCGCGACGCTCAGACAGCCGGTCGAGATTTTCCCGGAAATCCAGCCGCCGTTCCCGCAGCTCTTCCCGCCACTTACGAAGCTATTCGCGATCATCATCATCCCGCAGTAGCCGATCATCCCGCTCGCGTTCTAGATCATATTCCTACAGTTCAAGATCTAGATCCCGATCCCGAAGCCGATCGTCGCGTAATCGCCGATCATCTCACAGCTCGTATTACCGATCACGATCCCGATCGCCCCGTCGTCACGGATCTCGTTCGCGATCACAAGACCGTCATTCCACCTCGCATCGTCCGTACGCTGAGCGAGCGCCCCGAGGTCGTGCGCATTTCCGAGGTAGCGGGGAACATCGGGGATCGTTTGAAGGGCGGCCGCCGTTTCGCGGTCGAGGTAGAGCCCGGCCGTTTACTCGCGGGCGCGGACGAGGACGAGGTAGAGGCAGTGATTCAGTTGGGATTGTTACTCGAGCACCTAATAGGGTACCCTATAATAAAAGCGGAAGTGAAGTAGTTGATTCGGATGACGAATTAGCGCATGCGTCTACGCCGGAGAGGAAAATTGAGGTGATTGATTTGGAAGGATCGAGTAGTGGAGAGAAGAAAGAGTTTAAGAAATTAGAAGATGTTGAGAACATGTTGAAGCAACATAAAGCGCAGAAGAAAGCAGAGAGTTTGGCTACGAATAAAGATATTAAAAAGAAATCAATTTGGCACTATTAACAAAGGAAGTTATGGTTATTTTGTCCATATTTCTTTTTTATCATTCATTTTTTTTTTGAAGTGTAAAATTCAGTTCCAACTCTGAATAAATGAATTCTCATGTTTTTTTCAGTATTTTTCGTGTTGTTTTTTTTTTTTTAAATGACCAAAACATTATAAAAATGTTAAAATTATAGGAAACTTACAGGTTGTAAAAGAAAAAAAATATCAAATGACAGCACAGCGTTAGGTATTGCTGCATAGCTTTGCAACAAACATTCAGGTTTTGCCGATAGTTGGCGTTGGTGTCTACTCTTGATTCAGCCATTTTTAGGTTTGGTCTGTGGTCGGTTAATGTCGTAAAATATCTTCGTATTTTTGTAGTATCAATTCCGTAAATTAAGCCTACAGCATATTTCAAAAATTTTATTAAATTTTTATTTACAGCATTAATCCAGTGGCAGTGCGCCGTGTAATGACACGGCAGGCAGCTACAAGTACTGTTTTACAGAATTTACGATGACATATTCTGTAGGTCGTAAGTGTCGCGATAAAATTTCACATGTACAATACAAGCTCAAATAGAATCAAAAGAAGTAATAATTAAGAAAAGAAGAAACTAATTGAGAAAAAAATTGAATCGTGTAAAAAAAATATCAAGGACTACGAAAAGAAATTGAGTTAAAAGGTAAAACTAAGTATACGATTAGTTTATCTAAGAATTTAATAGATGACATGCGTCTATCTAGACGCATAAAACGCTACGGGGCCATGATAGAGGATTTGTGTTGAGAAAAACTACCGTATATAGCCACGATAGAGGTCGTGCATGAAACGATAATAAAAGTACGGAAAAGTGATGGAAGGTGGTATGAATTTTCTTTTTAAAATGATAAAACTAAATTTTTTATGATTATTTTAATTGTAGAATTCGATTGCTAAACCAGAAGTACTATCAGAAATAACCTTCGAGCATGTAATATTCAAGTGCAACTCAGAATAAAGTCTCATGATTTTCCAGTATTGTTTGTGTTGTTTTTCAGAAATAAACGACTGGGTTTTGTATAAAGCAAAAAGTTGATCTCTGTTTTATGTTGTTAAACCATAAAATTTAAAATTTTCTTTTACACATCAAAACTAAAAAAAAAAACAAACAAAAAAAAAAAACATAAAACTAATATTGAACGCCTATAAGAATGACAGCTATGTACAAGTGGGAGATTTTTCCTTTTTTAACAATATTATTTTTAATTAAGATGAAATTTTTCTTATTACTCAGTGGCTGTTAAACTGTTGTGCTCTTCATCGTTGTGTTACTGCTGCTGTTTTTTTTTTTAATAATAGGTCTGGCAAACTCAACAAAGTCGTCTATCAACACGGGCCATGCACCTATAATAGAATTTAACATTAGGAAAGTTGAGTAGGGAATGAAAATTTCACGATACCTTCTTCATCATAATTACTCATATCATCACTTATCATATTACTGAAATCTAACAGTAAATTCCACGTATCTTTCGGAATAGACCTTTTGTGATGTTCCTTTAAATTTAAATAAAAGTAACATTATAATATGTATTGTCTTAGAGAGAATTCAACTCCAACTGTGGTTAACTAGTCGCCATTGTTTTATAAGTTTTTAAATTTTTGATTCTTAATTTTCCTGACTGTTCTAAACATGTTTTTTTAAATCTACAATTAAGTGTTGTTAACTATTAATTTCACAGTGAGTACAATTTTTTCCCTTTCAAATTTCCCTGATTATTTTTCCATCATTATGTCCTAGGTCAGCACAACTGTCTTAAGATTATTTAAACCCAGTTGGTGCACAACCCTAATTATCTTCAACTTACTTGTAAAAATCTACACCATAGCTCTAAAAATTTAAACCGTCCAGATAAAACGATATTCCAATAAGCAATGGCCATATCTAAATCTGAAATTGGAACTTTTAAAAAAATTTATGACAAAATATTTGAATACTCTTTTACCTAGTCCTTTTTGACCAGGATTTTTAGCATAATTAAAGGTGAAGTGATAAAAATCTTTAAATTTTGAAATATCACGAAGTTCTGTTTCAACAGAACTTAATTTCGCCTTCAGTTTTTCAATTGAATCACACCTGGAATTGAAGTTAATTTTTGTTTTACATTAAATATAAACCAAATGTAGAAAATACCCTAATTCTGTCATCCCTGTTACAAATTCTTCTCTCGTAAACTCGCATTGCATCGCCGCTTTGAATTTCCACGCGATTATGAGGACTAGTACACTTTCGGGACTAAGACCCATATCATCTAGAAATTTCAATATTCCGTCTGCTGTAATTTTATCACTTTCCGAAGGATCTGTACAAAACAAATCGGAAAATTCAGACTGAAAGTTTCTCAAACCTGGAAACATCTATACCTCTATATCTATGATACAAATGTTCTAATTTCTTTCTATCGATTGAAGCTTTCGGTTCTTTGTAATAAAGTTCAGGGTTTTGAAAATAATTATCCGAAGCAATATCCAATTTCCAGTCATGTTGAGTTAGGCAATAGATTGCTGTTTTCTCGCCCGTTTGGGTAAAGGCGATAAATTGTTTTACTTTCTCTTTTTGCGATGATTTCAACTTGTGCTGAAAAAGAGAGTAATGATGTAATTTATCGGTAAATATTTTTATGATGGTCAAAAAATTCTTTATAGGGATGTTTATAGCGTTTTTGGTACCATCTCTATGTGAACTGCTTCCTGGTAATCAGCCTTCATTACCACGCGTGCGCATTCAATAGTTATTTGTGATCGGGTTATTTAGAAAAGGTGATTTGTGAAATCAGGTTTTATAGATTGTATCACAGTTATTTTTTCGATTTCTAAATTTAGGGTTAGAAAGTTGCCTTTCGAGTTTAAATATAGAAATTACTTTTTCCGATGATGTCCGCCACATCGCGTCCTGGATGGCTATCGAAGGGAGATAAGATAGGAGTTTTATTTACGTTTCGTTGTATGTTTAGGAATTTTAGATTGGAAGTTTTTGCTGGCGAAACGGGGAAACAGTGGATTGTAAAATTAAAGGGTCGATTTTTCATCTAATTTTTGTTTTCTTAAAAATTATTCTGACCTAACTTTTCTAGAATAAATACTTTTAAAAATGGTATTGGTTATTTATTTGTGTGATAAAAAGGTAGAATTGATGACGTCATAACCGGTTTGCCCGGTCTAGTTATCGGTTTTCGCGCCAAATTTTCCTTTTGTTGGCTCCGCCAGTGTTTGTTTGATTCCCGATGGCTCCGAAAGATTACGCGGGCGAAAAAGGTAATAATCGGTTTACAAATTACAACTACAATCATAATAGTTTATAAACATCATTTTTTTATATTAAATTAGAGAAAATTAGAACTTTTCTCGTGGATTTTCACGTGGAAAACGACGACGGACGGAAAGTATTTACGTACACTGAGCAGTTGGTAAGAAAAGTAACTATATCTGAATAACCATTAATTCCTGGGTGTAATGCCAGACAAATATAGCCCACCGTGAGCAAGTTGCAATCACAATAGACTTGGAAGATGTGGCCACATTTGATCCGGATTTGGAGGAAGCAATAACACAAAATTCAAAACGCTACACGAATTTATTTTCCGATGTTGTTTACGATCTTTTGCCTAACTATAAAGAACGAGACGTAAGAGTTTAAATCATTCAATAGTTAATTTTTAAACGTTTTAGAATTAAAATTGTAGATTGTGGCTCGAGACACATTAGATGTTTACATTGAACACAGAATGCTTATGGAACAAAGATTACGACAACCGGGAGAAACAAGAGACCCGAGAAATAATTATCCGCCGGATTTGTTAAGACGATTGTAAGAAAATATCAATTTCTACACACTATATTAATTAATTTATTAATTTCAATTATTTCTAGTGAACTGTATTTTAAGTTTCCTTCAACTAAAAAACCCGATGCAATTCGTAATGTAAAAGCAGAACACATTGGAAAATTAGTTTACATTAAGGGAGTTGTTACCAGAAGTACTGAAGTTCGTCCAATGATGCAAGTTGCCACTTATACGTGTGATCAATGCGGAGCTGAGTCTTACCAACCCGTAAAGTTTGACATATTAATTTGAATTTTCATTTTAAAAATTTTCTTTTCAATTTTTAGATTGGATCACCAATGTTTATGCCTCTTCTCATGTGTCCGAGTGACGACTGCCGCGTGAATAAGTCAGGTGGACGACTTTATCTTCAAACACGAGGGAGTAAATTTATTAGATTCCAGGAATTGAAAGTTCAAGAACACGTAATTCAAGAAATTTTTATCCCTGAAAGTAATAAAAATTTATTATTTTGGTTTTTAAGAGTGACCAAGTGCCTGTTGGTAACATTCCACGAACGATGACTGTTTATGTTAAAGGCGAATTAACCCGAATTGCGATTCCCGGTGACCATATTGGTGTAACGGGAATATTCTTACCGTTATTGAAAGTCGGGTTTCGTCAAATGACGCAAGGATTGTTGTCAGAAACGTACATGGAAGCACATGTAAAACTTATTATTTGTTTGAGACATTTTTAATTTTTCTATTGATTTTTATTTTTTCTCAATTACAGCGAATTATCAAAATGAATAAAACAGAAGACGATGAATTAATGGCGGAAGAATTAACACAAGAAGAAATTGTTAAACTTGCAGGTAACAAAACTGTAGATAAAAAGAATTAATATTAGAGGCGAAAAGAGTGATATAAAATAATCCTTATCCCTGCACTCAACCGTCAAAAAGTTACCAAAGTTTGTCCGTCCTCCATTTTTCAAACCTTTGCATGACGTCATCGATGGAATCTCAGTTCAAGAATATGGGAATTTCACACTTACGTCAAATTCAAATGTTAGAGAATTATTTACACTTACACTGCTAGTACAAGACTTCATGACGTCAGATGAAATTCCCGAATTGGGTTTCCTGTGATGACGTCTATTACAAATGCCAACAATGGAGGCGAGAAATGAACTTTGGAAATGGCCTTTATAATTTGACATTGAATAAGAATTACTAGTAGGGTATCAATCTTCTACTTTCAATATTCATTCTTTAATAAACGGTTAAGAAACTTCACTTTTATAATTGTCTATTTCAGAGGAGGACTTTTACGACCAATTAGCAGGCAGCATTGCACCTGAAATTTACGGTCACGAAGATGTGAAAAAGGCTTTACTACTATTATTAGTCGGAGGAGTCGACTGTAACCCTTACGGAATGAAAATTCGAGGTATAAATGAACAAGTCTTTTTTAATATAAAACTCTACAAATCATCGTTCCATTCCAGGAAATATTAACGTATGTCTAATGGGAGATCCTGGTGTCGCAAAAAGTCAACTGCTATCTTACATTGACCGTTTAGCACCTCGAAGTATCTAAATAAATTTCCATATTTAGAACACCATAGACTAATTACACGAATATTTTTAAGGTCAATACACAACCGGTCGTGGGTCATCCGGAGTCGGGCTCACAGCAGCCGTAATGAAAGACCCGATCACAAACGAGTTTATCCTTGAAGGTGGCGCTCTTGTTTTAGCCGATCAGGGAGTTTGTTGCATTGACGAATTCGATAAAATGGTCGACACTGACCGAACGGCCATTCATGAAGTGATGGAACAACAAACGATTTCAATAGCCAAAGCGGGTATTTTAACTAGTTTAAATGCCCGTGTGTCAATCCTGGCTGCTGCTAATCCTGCTTATGGAAGATACAACCCGAAGAGATCAATTGAACATAACATCCAACTACCAGCTGCTCTTTTATCCCGTTTCGATTTACTTTGGCTAATTCAAGACAAACCTGACCGCGAGACTGATTTGAGATTAGCTCAACACATTACTTATGTTCATCAACACTGTGCCGAACCACCGAGTCAAGTTAAGGCTCTTGATATGAAAACTATGAGGCAAGAAATGAAATTATTAAAGGGGCAATCAACATCTAATATGGCGATTTTAAATAAAAGTTTGTGTTATACGTCAGAATAATTTCTCTATATTAATTAATTACAAAAAAAGTCATTGATTTAAATTGACCAATAGGGTAATTTCATCGAGCCGAGTTCGGCCACCAATAAAATGCATAGTTAAAGTGACAGGAAGCAATTTAACTACAGCTGTCACAAGTTCGTTGAAGTAGCTATTATTCAAATTTAACACTTCTATTCTCTGAACAAATTGTTTTAATGAATGTATCATTCATTCCGCATCAAAAAAATAGTTCCTAACTATTTCATTATTAGCTGTAGCTATAACTAATGTATTTGTATAATTGTTCCTAATTGATATTTATACCCACAAACTTTAATTTAAAACCAACCTGTTAGAAACGTTTGATTGCCCCTTTAAAACTGCATTGTCACTTATTTTTCATTGCAGACGTTACGTCGCTCTATGCAAAAAGAAGAGACCAGTCATCCCACCAGGGATATCCGACTTCATAGTAACATCGTATGTAGAAATGAGACGTGAAGCTAGAAATAATCGAGACATGACATTCACATCACCCAGAACTTTACTCGCCATTTTGCGTCTATCAACTGCTCTTGTATTAAAACATTGAAAAAAAGAAAGAAACAATCAAATAAATTTTAAAATTCTTAGGCCCGATTACGTCTTGTTGACGCAGTTGAGAAAGATGACGTCATTGAAGCGATGCGATTAATGGAAATGTCCAAATCGTCAATTAACCAGAGTCGTGAGCCAACTGGAAGGTTCGTGCAGGAAATGAACATTAACTCGATATTTTTTAAAATTTAATCATGATTTATTATTTGTTTCTAGAACTCAAACGGTGACTGACAGGATCTTCTCGGTAATTCGTGACATGGTAACTGAAAGCGGTTCAAAAACCATAAAAATGGCAACTGTAATTGAGAGATGCACATCAAAGGGTTTTAAACCTGATCAAGTAGATGAAGCGATTGAAGAATATGAGGATTTGAATGTTTGGCAAGTCAATCAAACACGAACCAAAATCACGTTTATGTGAAAATAGTAAACAAGATTTATCCCAAATGGTAATAAAAAATATGTAAGACCGAAACCGTCAAAAAAAATTATTAATCATTAATGAATTTATTATGCATTTCCTGTATTCATTTGATTAAATAAAATAAGACACATGATTTCTCTTTTCTTGAAACTTGCAACAGGAAATTTCCTAATTTCACCCCGCAATTATAAGAATTTTTAACTTTCCTAAGGTCAAAAGTGTTTACAACATCTGCAGAGAAATGCAGAGAAGACGTCTGGCACGTGTGTAGAATTATTTTTTTTGTCATGTGGGAATTACGTAAAAAATTATAATTTCCAAAAACAGTAAACGACAATTCATGACGTCATTATTACATCAACGTCACTCCGGATCCAGCCAATGAACGAACGGATATTTCCGTTTTTATCTGCTTGTCGTCAGCCGCAACCTTGGCTCGGCGGCATTTGACGCTTGGACCAGCACGGACTACATCGATGGGAGAAAACCGGTGAAATTTACAAAACCTCGCTTCTTATGTGTGTACTTTTTTTTTAATATCTACCTCGACGAGCTAGGATTAATTGAAAAATAAGAAAAATCACTGATCAAATGTGTATCATCACAATGGCCAAACTAAACATTTCAGCGTGTATTTTCTTGTTGTGTATTGTGGCTGTGAAAGGTTCAACTGATTCGCCCGTAAAACCGGAGGAAAATATAAAACCAACACAAGCTGCTGATAGAAACTTAGTATGCTCCGAAGTGCGCGAAATTTTCGTAACGAAGAAAATAGGAACAGCTGAGATGGTCCCTCAGTCGCCTGTTAGTGGTGAGTCTTTTGTCATTTTGAATAATTTTAATTTTCCCACTTTACAACTGGTTACATTTTTAACCTTTTTCCATTCACAGGGATGCATCTGGAGGTGTGCAAAGCACAAAGCACTTGCTGCACGCCTGAAATGGAGGAAAAATACAAACAAAGTGTGAGAAATACCTTTCTAAATAATATACATTTGACTACGTCACATGTGAAGAACTCCATAGTAAACAACATAGATAAATTACAAGGTAAGGACACTTTTTACGTATATATCTATTAGTGTGTGAACTGTTAACATTTTATACACAACAAGTAATAAAAAACTCACAAGTTTAACACCGACTAAAAGAAAGAAATGAGGCTTATAGTTGGTAAAATGATTGTACAATATACAACCACAGAATTCATAACGTTAAACCCTTGTAACGGAAATTTGTCGTAACGGGAGACTTACCATCAAACTACTAATATATAATCAATCCCCCCCTTAATGTAAACTCATAATTCCCAAAATGATTTATTACCTACCATTTACCCGTAACACTTTCCCTTGGTTTCCCCTTACCCAAAAAATTGGAAATATTTCAAAATTTGGTATTTCCTTCATTATTTCCTTATGCCGAGTATTATTAAATGATACCATCAGGATAAAAGAGTGGAAAAAAAAAAAGCAGGTTTTTATCCTTTTCCCCTCACAACATGATCATCTGGCTAATGAAACATTATCCCCCTGGTTTTCACAAAATCGCTGAGGGTGTATAGCAACTGAAATGTTGGCTGCCATTCATAACACAAACTTGTTCTGATTAACGAGTTTTCTGCTTTCTTTTTTTCTTCTTCCCTACTCAGTGCTAAACATGCAAATGTTTAAAAATAAATTTTTATAAAAACATTGAACTTTATTACCCTTGTTGGGATATTATTTTTGCAACTTCCTGTGAGAAAAACAAGGAAGTTGTTTGGTTGAATTTTGTTTTTAATATATTTATTTTCTCTGGGTGTGAGATTATTTTCTTAATACATTTTACTGTTTTTAAGAGATTGTAAATTCTTTCTGTTTGGTGTTGATCCAAATTGAGATAGTTCTTTGACCGTGCACACAAATTCCTCACGTCGTCTGCTTGTCTCTGGCAACTTTTTTTTTCTTTTTTAATTTTTTTTTTTTGCTTCATTGCAAATCCTCTGGTCGTCCTTCACTCAGTGAAAGGGTTATTTACCTGACATTTAAGGGCGAAAACTCATGGTTGTTTTAATTAACTTTTTCACATTGGTTGAATAAGTGTTGTCACACAAGCTTCACACTTAAGAATAATGCTGTGTCATCATAACGTGTAATTAACATTGAATTCTGCTATTTCCTTATGTCAAGTTTGATGGAAGAACATTTTTGAGTTATTACTATTGACCTACAATATGACAAAAGGTAAGATAATTACTTGAAGATATGTATTTAAAGTAATTTAATGCTAATATTAACTTTGTATTTATTTTAGGATTCATGAAGCCTCATTTTCAGAAGTGAATAAGGAAAGATTTGAAGTTACATCAAAGTTTTTGCTTTTACACTGCAAGAAAAGTGAATGCGGGGAATAAACATTTTTTCTCTGCTGTAAAATTTAAAAGTCAAGTTCACAGTTGTGTTCACATTAAAAACGAGGCTTAACCTTACCTAATTTAACCTCATCTAACCTATCCGAATTGAATGAAATTGGTGTACCAAAACACTGTTTTTTGGTTAGAGTCCTTGCGGGTTACTTTCACAAAGTGTGTGTAAGCTTACTTTGTTCCATAATGCAGTCCTTGAAATAAGATTTGATCATTTTTTGGTTCATATTTTAATCAAATGATCATTTTTTAAAGTTATTTTTTGACCACTTTTTAATCGTAGTTGATCACTGCAGTGATCTCTAATGATTAAAAAGGAATTTCAATATGTTAAATGATTTGATTGAGAGTTGTTTTGCATCTGGTTTGTGTTGCCTTAATGTGTACAAAAGTGTAACTTATTGTTGGAAACTTGGAACGTTCATTCTTGCAGTGTTTATTCCCCAATAGTATAATCCTAATCTGAAAATTCTTTTATTAAACATCCTGAACTTTTGAAAATGAGGCTTCAACATTGAAATTAAAATTTTTACCGCAAGTTAAAATTAAGTACCCAAGTTTTTCCAACCAGCTTTGATTAAGAATGCTGAAAACTATTCAAGGCTATCCTTAAAGCTGCTATTAATTCTTGTCCCTACAAAAAAAGAAGTTGAGTTTAACGCTGCCAGCAACTATTATGGTCATACGTGGTGTCATAACCATACTGCTATGCAATTCCCGATTCCCAGTTGGGGGGTGCTTTCAAATCTTTCCAAAATGTAAGATGTCAGTTTAACATGTTCAAGCCGAAGTTGTTTTCTGGATTCTGGACAAAATATTATAGATTTAGTGTCATCTCTGTACAATTAATGAAGTACTGTTAATGTGAAAGTGAAATCTTGACCATAGTTTGTTCGATAAGAAATTTGCCGCTGCAAGTCACAAGACTTTGATATCAAACTAAACTTCAGATTGTCCTTTGACTGCTTTAACTACATTTATTTGTAAGCTTTAAAAAAAATTGCAGTATAGGAAGGGGTATTTTTTTTTGGTAGAGCTCTATCTATGTAAAAGCATCTCGTATGATGTTATAGCTGAAAGGTAATGGGCTCTCTAACAGCTTGTTATTACCTTAGAAGGAAACCTGCCATGTGTAACTGATTTGGCAGAAGTTTTTCAGGTGAGAGCAAATAAAAGATGATTGCTCTTGTTAAAAATGATAGGCTATGTAAACAGTAAAGTTATATTTCAAAGAACATTTCAACCAAGTTCATTGAGGTAAGCATTCAAAGACTATGAAATTTAAAACGTGTTCATCAAGAAAAATCTTTTCAGAGGTAGTTAGAATAGGGTAATTGAATACTGGTCTGGAGAGTAGATGGATGAAATAAGAACTGTTTAATGGTTTTTGGAGTGGCTGCAGGCCCTTCTAATTTATGATTCTTATTCTGTAATCTTAGATGTATGATTCAGTTGTTAGGGTTTTCACAAGCGAGAATGTGAAATTTGACACCCAAAGTGCTGAACGGCTGAAGAAAATTCAGTTTGAATATTGAAGGAAGATGGGATTGTATTAGCAATTGTATACGATGAACATAAAAGTTGTACGTCATAAGATTAACATGGGAGCATTTTGGACAAATAAATATGAAATACCCTGATTGAATCTCTTGTAATTCTTTCTGTGATGTCCTATGGTATCCGCCCTAATTCAGTGTGCAAAGGGACCTATAGCCGCCCTTTACCAGTTTGGGGTGTTTTACCAACACCTATGAAAATCACCCATATAGATGGGCCCCAACCAATACACCTGTTAAAGTGTTAATCCACTCCCTTAGTTCTTCAGTGACATCTATAAGTCGGTCTCTGCGCTGACTACTACTATAACATTGGGATTAACGTTTTGCTTTTTGACGTCTACGTAAAAGTTACCTACCTCAAATTCTAAGGGTTTCAGTGCAGCGTTAAAATTTCAAATCTTAAGACTGCATAATGGACCGCTGTAAGGACAAATCTCCTAAGGGATTTCTCGTCTATACACATACTCTACCCTAATGTAATCTTATGACTATCACTTGCGAGTAAGGTCGAATTTAAAGTGAAAGTAACTCCAGATTTCACATTACTATTTAATTCTCAGTTAATATTTAACTCCCTAGATAGATGACGACGTTATTTTATTTACATGCAGCTACAGGGATCTGCCTGTTTGCACTTTATGTACCTGATCAAGTCAGCACAAGCGTAATCTGCAGGTATAAATTCATCATTTGGATGGTTGGACTCTTCCGAAAACAGTTTTTAATGTCCATATCAGGTATATAAATCATTTGTAATCTCAAGTCATTTCTTTTTGTATAAATCACTTATTCACATGCAAACGACCGTTGTGACATATGATTCTGCAGTGTTGTTGCAACAAGGGAAACTCTGGCTCCAGACTCTGGAGAGAAAAATCCTTAAAAGCTAAGGATTTCCTTGTGAATCAGATTAGCAATTTATTGCTCCACTTGCATTGGTCTGTTGCTGTTTGTCGTCTTGGCCTTTTACGCTCTAAATCTTGTTATTTTTGGGTGGAGGAGGTGAAACGGTTGTAAATCATGGCGAAAGCTTGTGCAAAGTGTGCGCATGATTAGATTGTAAAAGGCTCGGTTAATTAGTTAAGGATTTACGCTGGGTTTTTAAGATTTGATGCACAAATGGTTGGATTTAACGATAAAATTGTCTGGGTTGAGGGGGATGGTAGGTAGGTGGGCTTTTCCGCAAGGTGAGTCAGTGTTGATGGGAGGTATCGATTTCTGTTAATCGAGGTAAGAATCGATGTTGCGTGAGAGCGGAAGGAGGGGGGGGGGGTTAGACAATTGAATTTACATTTGAGTGTTGACTATTCTCAAAGGGAAGTATCAAGATCTTAAAGATTACAAGGCTTGTTCAGAAATTGGATTTTTAAAAACTAAACGAAAGTCATTAAAATTTTAAGGTGGCATAACCTTAAAGGTAGGTTCACACATTGTGTACACTAGATGTGTAACGAAGATCCAACTCACCACTGCACAATGGATGTCTCTGATTGGTTAGGCTTAGTAAACTTAGCGTAACTGAAACGTATATTTTGAACTCAAGTGAAACGTGTTGGCCTTTATTCAATCCCACAGTGCATCACACCGTGAGTTAGGTCTAGTGTGAACACAAGTGTGAATCTACAACTACGGTTGGTCTATACAGTTTAGATACTAAAAATTGCAGTAATACCACAAGATTTACTTCAATGCTACAATGCAGTATAGCTAGGTGGTGCTACTGACCAAAGAAATCAGGGACTGTAATTGTATTAGCCAATAGCAATGGGAACGTTGTAAATACAGTTTAAAAATTACCCCAAACAACGTTTTCTGTCATTCGCGCTGTGATTGGTTAAATAAATTCCATTGCTCAGATTTCATTGGTCGAGGGCTTTCATTATCTATAAGAACAGCTTTAGCATTGAACTAAATCACCAATTTCTTCCAAGACCAAATTCGCCAGTAACTTTTCCTAATTTCATCCATAAACCCAATTATTGTCATCTGTGCTGTGATTGGATAAATAAAGTTCGGTGTTTGAATTTGATTGGTCCGAAAGCATTACCCCTCAGAAACCGACCGGGGGGCCACGCACAGGATGCGCAGAACACTTTTCCGGACCAATCACGGCTCTGCCCATCCCATAATTGGTCATTAATGAAGGATAAGGCAACTCCTTTATACAACACGTTGAAAATTTAAGCAAAATAATTCTCTCAACAACACAATCACCAACCATACAAGCCCGTAATAAACACCCCGTGCAATCATTAATCACACGTCTCTGCTGTGTTAACAAAATTACCCACCCAAAACCCATTTCCCTAAAGGCCCACAATACATCTCTTAATCTTTACAATTTTTTTTCTACATTAGCTCTTTACATATTTGCCCTGTGATTAAATGACTTTACAATACGAAACCACTTAAAATCTCCAGTCAATCTAAAAGGAAAAAAAATTGTATTAAGAAAACTTAGTTTATAATGAGGTGATTAAGATTTAATTGGCTTTTGAGCAAGTTGGAGTGTCTTGGTTTGAACCCTTGACAGGAAATTAGATGATAGCATTATAATTGAGTAGGGGATAAAAGGTTTAGTGTAGGTTATGGTTTTAGAACTTAGCCTTACTTGATACTCTGCTATACAATTTGATTAAAGGGTTAGTGCAACGTTTATTTTGCATTTTTTTTTCCTTGTGTAGTTTTTATTTATGAGTGTTGGTGGATGTGGAATAATTTTTTTTAAATGATGAATGTTATTATATGTTGCATCAGACGTTAATAGAATTGTCATTATTTTAGTTTTATGATGTGTTGCAACCAGTTTGCCTTGTCTATATACAACATGGAAGGATGAAAGAATGATGATGATGATAATAAAATAGACGGAGTGATTATGTGAGGAAAAAATGTTTGGTGGTGAAATTTAGTGTTTTGTGGTTTTTTTTTTTTTTATAGTTAAAAAAAAAATCGATTTGTATTTATATCTTGGTAGTTTTTTTATTTTAGTCGATATTTTAATCGATTGATTTACTCAGAATTAATCGATATTTAAATCGACCTTTTTCAATAAACAACTTTGTAGTAGCTGCTGTCAGCACTAAGAATACGTTATAAATGTTCCCCTGTCAGAAACCTGCCTAAATCTTCAACCCAACTGACCAAAAAGAAGAATAACTCTCCTCCAATGTGTTGTGTAACAACCAAATAACAGATTGAGATGTTTAAATGAATACATAAAACATCTAATTAGGAAGTGTCTCGCACTCTTCAAAACTCTGCATTGCTTTATTTGTTACATAACTCTTGACGCTATAAAAATGGCTACCTTCAACAAGTTTCAATAAAGAAACGAGTGGTTATACTTCCAGTAGTTGTTTTTCATCTGATTAACAATCGACAGAACTGAAAGAAGGAAAAGAAGATTTAACCATACAGAAACCGATCCAAATGACAAGAAAACAGATGAAGATGGTAAAGCAACAACCAGGAAAGTTTGCACAACCTTATTGTTCCAAGGCTATATGCAAGAACACAAAACCATATAGACAAAGTTCACAACTGACAAAAAAAGCAAACAAAGTTACTAAAAACAGGAAGATGAACAATACTATGAAACCTGTGAAGATGTGAAAGTTACTGCAACATGCCCAAAGTTGAGTCAGAACAAAACATGGCCTTTGATATATGTCATAGCCTAGGCCAGGTTTCATTTTCCCGTACACATTCCACTGGGACATGACGTCTTTCCACAATGCATCAGGACCAAACTGAAAGTGTTTATTGATTGCTCATGCCCGGAAGCCATAGGCCATGTTTTGTTCCAACCCTGGAAATGCTGTACATGACGATACAAAATCATAAAGAAGCAAACTCAAAATAAGGTACCGGCAAGAAAGTTACACAACCCTATTAAATCCAGGATTATGAGGACCTAAAACATCACCAGGGACTACTAAAGCCATTCGCAATTGTAAAAGCCACAAAGGTACAAAGTCAAAACAACACACCAACAAAAACAAGAAATACGCAGTAGGAATGACGTCAAGAAAGCCATTGTGAAATGAATCTCGCGGAATGTTATGCATACATAGTCTGTTCGAGTCATTTAGTAAGAGTCTAATGAAGCCATAGGTTGTATTATGTCTGTTGGAACCTGAAACTTGATAAAGAATTTGAATGAACCTCTGGTATTGAGCTCGTCTCTTGACGTCAGCAAATTGAACTTGGATGTTGTGAGTGGCCTTGAATATCGTCTGTTTTTCTAGCCCTTGAAAAATGCTGCAGTTGACGTCATGGGAATGTCGTTTTGCAAAGGAAATTGTCAATTATGCATACATTATTGACATATTCAATGGTTGGACAACAATTTATGAAAAACAAGCAGGAACTGGTAATTGCAACAATCTGGAATTGACATTTCAGTCCTCTCTATTTGAGATTAATCGTTGAAGATAATAAGCTGTCATCATTAAGTGTACGGGTCACTGATAAAGACCCAATATGAAATTTATCTTAATCCGTACAAAATGGTGGATAAAGATCTCGGACTGCAACTCCTCATTAGAGAGCAATTAAGTTGCAATCTGCTTGGACTACTCGGCTAGACTGCTAATTACATTTTTTTATAAAAATTTTGCAATCATTTTTCCTCCACTTTTTTCCTTTCTGATTCATTTTCACGTGCTGGTCACAGCTGTCATCTTCCATTACGCATATTTTGTCGCTTTCTTTTTATCACATTTTTTTCTTCTTTTTTTCCTTGCAAGAAAGACGACGACTAAATGACTAAAGGGAAAGAAATGGAGATCGATTACGTGGGAGAGAGAAAAGATGGCGAGACAGGAATTTCCTTGGCCTTGTAATTGTTGGCCCAACGGGTATTTGACTTGTGTGACTCAGATTTTCAAGAATTTATTTTAATAAATTTTAATAAATAAATTAAGTGGAGTTTTTTTTTTTTTTTTTTTTTTGTGTTGACTGTCTGGTGTTAAGTGGAAAATTTTTATTTGACAGTTTAGAATTGTTGAAATTAAACAATGTTTTATTGTTGGTTGTTTTTAACTGTTTAATTGTTGGAAAATTGAGCAGTTTTAAAACAAAGTTTAGTTGAGGTGAATTTTATTCTGTAAAAAATTGTCAATTTGAGGGATGTTACAACTTTTTGAATCATTTTGTTGTTTCATGCTTTAAACACTTTAAAACCACTTTTTTATTGTTAAAAAAGGTGTTTAACAATGGATATTTAATTTGTTCCACTGAAGTTGTGTTTCAAGATATGAATTTTATGGTTGTGCTCCAACCTTAACATAAAATGAGAATTCAAACAATTAAAAATTAAGTATTGTTGTACTGTTACAGTCAACAGTTAAAAAATTTAACAATCAAAAGTTAAAATGTTTAACAATCAACAGTTAAAAAGCCTAACAATCAACAATTAAACAGTTAATAATCAACAATTTAAACGTTTAACAATCAACAGTTAAAACGTTTAACAATCAAAAGTTAAAACGTTTAACAATCAACAGTTAAAACATTGTCTTTGAAAAATTAAGACTTTGCAAGTTGATTTCTCAAGTACAAATTTTTATTTCTTTTTTTCTCTCTCCCCTACTGACTCATACTTTGTTTATTACTGCAATAAAATGTTGTGAAGATTATTAAAGAAAAAGAAATATCCAAGTCTTTGTTGCTAGCTCAAACATTTGGATATTACAAATGAGAATCCTTGAGCTTGATAAATTATTACCAGAAAACTCAATAGAATTCCTAATGTGTGTTGCTGTTGAAGCAGAGACATCGTGTGGAGCTTTTTCCATCTCTGGTCAAGCAGTTATTCCCCACTTGATTAAAATTTCCCGGAGGTAAAATCTTTTTTTATGGAAAACGAGAAATTTTTCTTCTTCTTCCATTTCTTTTCACATGGAAATTTTTAAAAACCTTATCATTGTGTGGAAAACGTTTGCCTGTAGGTGGCGCGTTTGTTGTCACGTGTTTATTGCTTGTCTGCCGAGCTCATAATTTTTTTAAAAAAAATATTCGGTTTAAGTGAAGAGATAATTGTAATCAGCCTAAGGGAGTAGAGAAATTAGTTTTGTGTAACGAGAGATAAGTCACAGAACAATTTGCTTTTTGCATGTATGTAAACAGCAGTTAGTTTAAGGTAAAAATTTGATGATAAAATTAAACGAGGAAAATGTTTAAGCAAGGGTTTTGTAAGAGGTGTATTAGGAAGTTTAGAGATTCTCTTTTGGACGTATTAAAGTTTATGAGATATGACGTAACTGAGAAGCTTACTAGAAGAAGAAAAAGCTACCAGCGACAACTGGTGTTATACGCAGCGAGAACAAGTCAAACTACAAAACCAAAGTCAGACTACAAAGGCAGTGGCTACCTTAGTCATACGCAGCGAAAACAGGGCGCACCAGAAACATTTACAAAACAGGAAAAACTACCAACTTAAGTCACTCGAGACAAGAAGAAGACCGAAAGATTCATGGCTTAAAGTCATCAGCAGCTACCATATTGATACCAAGTGTAATCAACCAAAGTCATATTTTAGGAAATTGTTCTATGGTAATTTATGTAGAAAAACTTTTAAGACATTTTTATGAATCCAAATTATTTGACTTTGGATGAAAAAGCGACTTAAATACGTACGTTTATGCATACCATCTTTGGAGCAGGTCTTTAAGTACATATGAAGTCAATTCCACCCAAAGAGACACTAGCATTACAACTGCTTGGTGTCGACATTCCACTATACAATTAGCTGACATGATTACGGTGCATTACTGGGAAATGAATTCCTGAAAAAAAATGGCTGACTAAGTGAAGAAACTACAAAACTGACCACAGTGCATTGGAGTTTGTGAATTCTTAGATATATCTACTGTACAAATGCTTGCTAAATCATTCGAAAACAGTATTCTGCACAACCCAGATTAATTCCAAAAAAAATAAAAATGGTGGATGAATTACCCCTTTAATATCTTCACTTCATTTCTACAACTTACAAATCCCCATAAACGAAATGCTAGCAATTTGTAGATGACATGGAAAAAAGTGCTTAGCAGTGCTAATGTATTGAAATGAAGTATGAAGTTATTATCAGAAAAAATGTCAGTCATGAAAAAAGACTAAGAATTTAAAGTCGATATAGAATTTTTATTAGACGTCTTTTAGTTGGCGTATGCAATTTTTTTCAAACGTAGGTGTCGCTTGAGTTGATTTTTGTGTCATGTGATGATGGTAGCAAGGCTGCTAAGCCGGCAATCTAAAAATAAGCTGGTCCTTTTCTATTCTAGATTATTTATAGAGGAGCCATTTTTGAAGGTGTAATCAAAAGAGGAAGGGGGTAGCTGGGAAACCTGGCCTCTAGTCGGAGGGGGGGATGAGTTGATGGGGGTTGTCATAGCAACCATCTGCTGGTTCAGGTAGCGGTTAGGAAACAGATGTGTGTTGATGTTTAGAGGAGGGAGAGTTTTTTTTTTCCAGGGAGGTTATTGTGTAGATAGATAGTGGGTTTTATCAGTTTTTGGGGGTAAGGGTTGTGGAAATGAGGATTTTGGGTTATGATGGGTTTTTGACAGATTTTTTTTAAGGGTTTTGGTATTGTTGGGAGTTTGTTATAAGTGAGGACGAAGTTGTTTAAAATAAGAGTTGAGCGAATGAACAGCCATTATCGAACAAAAAATGTGACGTCAGCAAAGTAGGTGATGGTAGTGCCTGCTGGTGGCTACATGTTGCATTACATACTTTATGTACATAGTTTATGTATATTTATGTAAAGGGGTAACGTCATCTGCTAATGTAACAATCAGCCACCACTTGGCGCCACTATCGACACTTTTGATGATGTGAAGTACTTGTAATAGTAATGGCGAATAAGTCCCAAGCCTTGAAAAATTGTAAGTTTTTTTTCCACATCTGGTTCACACTAGTGTTCATATTAGAAGTAAGTGAGATCCTTTTTTTGCACTACCTCTACTTTAACTTGTAATGTGACACCAATGTATACTTATTCTTTCACTCGCAACTCTCTTCTTTACAACTTTAAATATTTTATTTCGATTCTAACTCCAATTTTGTCATCTCACCCAATATTGAATTTCCCCCTGCTATAATCAACATTTACCACCTTTAAAGAGCCCATTCCATACCCCAGGAATTTTCCCTTTAAAATTTATTTCACCCAAAATATTCGCTACAAAACTTTCTTAACCCTAGACTAAGCAGAATCACCAAAGACTCTACTATATCGTTATTTTCTCGCTTTCCCTTTTGTTATTCAAAAAAGGTGCAATGCTCGCTATTTTAAAATTCTAAAACCTCCCAAATACCCCATGTTTTATATCACCGGTCGCATCTTTGCAGCGCATAATTTGTCACATAAGCGTCTTTTGTGCTGCAATTTTATTTACTGGCTCTGCATGCTTCACTAAGAGTGATATATATCAAAAAATTACTTTATAATCTCATTGATTTACACTTTTATAAAATATTTTCATATTTATATATAAAAAGTTGTGACGGGTGTTGAGGCGGAATTGGTAGCACATGTGGGTCTTGTCTCATTTCTTTAGCTTCCCAAGCAGGAAAAAGGAGTTAATTCGTTGAAGCGGCTTCTTTTGTGAAATTAATTTTCAAAGTTCAGATGGTGGGTAGTTAACACAGGCGACTTGTCTTTTCTCTTCTGTGAACTCTCTTCTCTGTGCCACTTGGCAATGTTTTTTTTTTTATTCTTGAGGAACTCACTTCCTAATTTTCACCCAACACTTTACATTTTTTTTTATATAATCTTGCTTCTATCCCCTTTAAGTTTTTTCTTCTTCTTCTTCTGTTTAGTTAACCTTTTGTCTTTACTAAACACAAGTAGAATTATTTAACTTTGTTTGGTTTTCTCTCTTAATTTTGAATATTATTGCTTTCAACTTAACAGTTTAAGAGTGGGTAGGCTATGTTGCATATTAGTTTTTAATATGTTTTTTTAAATTAAACAATCTCAAACTTTGTTGGCAAGAATACTTGGAATAACCTTTTATTACCCTCAAAATCCTTCAACATGACATTCCACGCATAGTTTGCATCACCCATTAACCAGTTTGTTGTCAAAACTGTTAAAACAAACTGTTAAAGCTATGTAATAGGGGTGGTCCCACCTACCAAAATTGGCACGAAACCAGTTTTTAAATAGTGAACCTTGATATTTACTAGGATTGAATATCAAGTCTGGCAAATTTACAAGAAGAATTATTTAGCTCACTTTTCTAATTATCTCGTCTGACTTGGGAAATAAAGGTTCCAAGGTGCTATCTGCCGGTTATTTTGTGTATTTGAAGAACAAATTTTTGAAAATTGAGCTGGAAAATACACGTCTTTTCAATCCACTTGGGGTCAATACAAGACAGACATTGACCAAGAGGAAGGTAATCAACTCTATACTAGGTCTTCCCTTTTACGTATTGACTGAACCTGGATGACGAATGATAAAGAGAAAGAGACCAAGATAGTTTATTTTACAATATTGGAAAAGCAACACTAGGGCAAGAATATTGAAATGCTGAGCTTGCTCAATCTTTACTTGAAGAATGGAAGAAAAGCTTTAACAAGGTTTAAAGCTTGTTGGGATTTCATTCTACTAGGATTAGAAGATAGACGTGCTGAGAACAGAATAAAGACCGGTAAGCCGAAAAGGAAAAGAAGAATATACAAGGGACTGGCTTTTTTGAATGAGTAAATCAACAAGTGAAGAAATGTAGGAAAATAAGAAATCAAGACTAGAAGATGATTGGACAACTATTGTTGGAAATCATTACTCTTACTCAGAAGAAGCATCAATTGCAATAAATGATTTATCTAAAAAAAAAAGAGAGAAATAAGACTAGTTGTTGCCAGCGGCTTCCTGTGCCACACACGATGGGACAACACCATTACATCTGCATTGGTACTGTGCAGTTAGTTTTCATCACCTTTACAAGCACCAAAAATTGAAGATGCAGAATAAGGACTTGATTTAAGGGCATCAATAATACACAAAATTCATTGTAAATTCGGATCTTTTGAAGACTTTATTCAGACATTTTGGTACAAGAAAATTAGGCCAATCAAACGTTAGTGTCATTTGTTCTTCTAGAAGAAGGAGAAAAATAGACAACTAAAGTAATTGGGTGAGAACAAGTCAAACTACAAAACCAAGCAAAGATCAATAGAAACAATTTTTCAATCATTATGAACCTATCTAATGCCAAAAGAAGATTGACTAACTTTTAAACTGCTTAATAACTTGGGTGGTCTGCAGGAATAAAACTCGAACGACCACCTAAAAACATAAAATGTGAAAATTAGACAAACCAATTTCTCCTGACCATTAACTTTAACAACACAACATTTCGATATCAGCTGAACAACATCTGCAAATTTTTATTCACCTCACATCTGACTTCTGTTATTACCAACAAAAAAGCAACATATCACAATGTTGGACTTTCCCTCCCCAAGCCAATACTTACCAATATCTAACAATTTCCTGCACCCAAAAGCGACATCTGGAGACAACAAGAAAGAAGACTATTGCAAAATGCATAGGACGTGTTGTTTATTGGACACCGGTGAAAATCCGCAGTGATAAATCAACTTTTCAAGTAGGAGGACATTTTATTTTGGCAGAAGAATCTTCTTTTATTTCACATTGCAAATGGAAAATTGAGCTGTTCAAACACACTATAGATGGGGGTTATGTTGCCTAACATAGCACCGAACTTGTTCTTTAAAACTCAGATAACACACATATATAGAAACATTTCTGGCGCTTCTCTAGCATTTTGTGGGCGCAGGGTTTTACGATGCCGATGCATTTTTCTGTCTGCTGCTAAAGAAAAGATCAGATTGTCTGTTTGCATGTAGCCATGCCGGCGGCGAACAGACGCCTGCTGCGTGTAAATTAAAAATGGTGTGTTGGAATAACTTATCAAAATGGAAATGTTCCATTTCTTTGGATACCAAACTGATTTGAAAATGCTACTTGGTGCTGCCTGTGCCTGGGTTTGCATTTATCTTGGCGTGGATTCCTGGAAATAACTCGCAACTTTTTTTTTCATGTTTTTTTGATAGAGTTGGCAAACAAGTTGGCTGTTTGGATTTATGGGTTTGTCATGAGTGTTGAGAATGGTTAATTTTGTTTTTTGTTGGCTTTTGGTTTGGGAAATTTAAATTTTATTAATTATTTGTGTCGCTTTCATATTTGATTTGTGTCAATTAAGGAATTGCAAAGTGATTTTTTTGTGTGGAAATGATAAATGACAAATACTTATTGCTGCTGCTGATTGCATTTGCAAGTTTAATATGGAATTCGTAAGTGAAACCATTAGGGCTATGGAAGACTTCAAAATTTGGCTGGGGTTTGGCTTCTGAATGGAAATTTCAACTGAAATGCAAATATCAGAAAAGTTTTAATAAGATTCTTGTTGTTGAAGAATTGTTTGGTTCTCATTATTTGATTGGTATAACAAAGAAAATTGGTTGTACCAACTACATAACATTTAATGACTGGTTGTTGACTGTTTTTTTGCTACAACTTCAAGTAAAACTTGCAAGATTGTTATTACAAAAACAATAAATATTGTTTACAGCAACAAAAAGTGTTTGTGTTGAATCTTATAACTGGTTGCTACAACAAGACAAAAACTTGACAGGAACATTGTTGATTATTACAACAACCTAATACTGAAGTCAAGAATTTTTTTGATTGAATGCGTAGCTTAATAGCTATGGTATAAGAAATGACAGTTTGGAAAAAGTTGCGAAGAAGAATTGGAAGAGAGAATGCAAGATTATGAAAATGACACATTATTGGAAAAATATAAATTGCACAATTCAATCCACCCAAAACTAATAAAGAAAATTTCATTTCCGAAGTTTATTGATTTTATCTCCAGAGACTATTGAATTAACAATATTTCTTTGTTTATTTTTCCACTGCAACAACAGGAGCATTCAGTTAATTGGGTATCTGGTGCTGCATTGATACTGAATTTGGCACATAATAAATATATCTGGCTAGCCGCTTATGTAAACACAGACTGACCTTTAATGGTTAAAGATGTTCTGTCTACTGCAATATTGATTTCTCACAAATAGATGACAGCAAAACTTTTCTTTTTTTGAAAGTTTATTGCCTCTCTTGCTTTAATGTATATAAGAAGCTTTGACCTAACAATGGATCTTCCAAATGATTATTTTTGGTCATTTATTTAATGTTCAAGTGAATTATCAGACATCTCTTGTTGATTTAATATTGGCTATTCACTAGTGGCTATGCAAATGGATATTAAATATAAAAGATTTGATAAATTGCAATATCAACCCTTGAAAATCAATTTTGCATTCGTTGCATGATGAGTCTCTTGGATAAGTATCTGCAATGATCCGAAAATTGAGGTCTCAATATCAATTTGGGTAGAATTGTCATTAACTGCATTCATAATGCCTAATACAAGGTCTTTGAAAAGACATCTCTCAGTTGGAATATTGAAGAAGTTCAATGGGAAGTATTAATAGTTCCAGAAGAAAAAAGCCTTCTGAAGACTTTAATGCTGCATTAGGTTAGCACTATGGTAAGACTAAGCTAGAATTGGCCAGTATCAAATTGAAGTAAAGACCTATTGCAGTTTCTTGTATGCAGTCAAGAAGCTATATTGTATAACAACAGTAGTGCTTGTATTGTTAAAAGGTGACTTGTCAATTAAGGCCGTGTTAACACTTAAGCCCAGTGTACTGCAATAGTTGTTGAAAGTAAGAATCCAGAAGGTGAAAATACAACAGCAGAGACTTTAAAGAGACTCCGTATTGGCAATCAAACTAGCACCAAAGTTAATACTATAAATAGAAGTTAGAAAAATGAATTGCATATTTGTAATAACACTGCAAATATAAATGATGAAGAATAAAGCAGTGGTGAATTTCCCGCTGAATAGTTACCGGTACACACAGCCTCAATCCCTAATTGGCTTATAAAATGGCAGTTTTAATCTTCAAAAAGCATTACACCCAGTTCCTGTCTATCAATACTGTTTGAACATCAGATTTAATCTTTTTAGATACAATCCAGCAATGTGCACTGTTTAATATTTCAACACATTCTGGGATTTAAATTCGTACTAAACAACTAAGTCAACTTGAAATTCCAATATTGTTCAATTGTCACCTTCAAGACTTTATTATCAACTCTATCTCTTTTACCTCAAGAGACACCAGTCTTTCAAAACCCCCAAGATACCACCAAAAAAGCAATGTCCAATCCAAAAACAACACCTGCCAAAAATTGAATCCAAACAAGTGCTCTCAAATGCAATCCACTTTACCTCTAATCCCCCTTCAGACAACAGACTTAAAAAACAAAAGTAAAACCTACATGATTTCAAACTTAAAGCTCATTTCCTAATAGGAAAAGTGCAATGTGAAGCATTGCAAATACACCATTAGGAAATAAGCTAGATCATGTCGCACTACGACCTTTTTTATATTTATTATTCATTTATTAGCTTTGCCTGGTTACATTGCAGCTTGGGGAAATGGAGTGAAGAAATCTTATTTTTATGTTTGCTCTTGTTGCTAGGTTTGTGTGTAGGAGTTAGATGTAATTGAGTTTAAGTTGGGCTTGGAGTCGGTTAATCGATATTGTAATTTATCAGGTATAAATTAGTTCGAGGATTTGTTCCAAATTAGATTTATTGGATTCATGAGGAAATTAAAGACGAATTTAAACAAGTACTTATTCTAGCACAGGGAATTCGATACAAATTAACACGCAAAGAGTTCTTGCTGGGATATTTTCTTATTCCATTTCTTCTTTAGATGGCTTCTTAAGAGGTCTTTGCTCTTCTACTCGAGTTAAAGTTTGGTACTTTATATTTCTGGAAATGAGGTCCAATAAGAACTTTCTAAATGTGTATGCAGTGTATAGAAGTTCAAGTCTTTTATTAGAAGTTGGATATGTGTATTGTTGCATCTTTTTTTAAAGCTTTTGATGAGCTGAGTCCAAATAGAGAAGTCTTGCTGCCATCAACAGTTCAGCATTAAAGTTATGCGTCAAAAATTCATCTAACACCAGTGCTTTTTCGAAGCGTGGTTCCAATTTCTTAGATTCCATTTAGATTGTTACATCTCTTTTTACTAATTGAATCTGAGTAACCAGGTCTGGTAGATATCATAAGGTACGAATTATCAGCCAATAAGCTTTAGAAAGCCTCTCCTGTATTTTGTGAGAAATACCTGGTAATACTACTACTTATTGTTAGAAGTTATTTTGTACATTTCCGCATCTTTGTTAAAGCTTACAATAAGCTGAGTCCTGTTATACATGTCTAAAGGTCATTCCAAGTTGAGAGATAGAGTTAATACGTCAAGTAGTGATTCGATGGTATGCATTACTTGAAAAGCTAATGAGAATGACTTATTATAACACCTGTTCTTTTGGCACCACTAATGCAAGAAGTTTCGTGCTATTTCAAGCTGAATTTCCATATTGTTGCATCTCTTTTTAAAGCTTTCAATGAACTGAATCGAGCTGCATATGTCAAACAAATATCCAAAGCTTATAATAAAAGATGTGTCAACAAACCATCCTATTCGACCGCACTGTTTCGAAGACATCCTCACTTCCTAACTATTTCAAGAATACTCCCATACTGTTGCCTCTCATTTTGAAGCTCTTGACAAGGCCTACCCATTTAACCATCTTTTGGAACCATCAATAAAAGAAGAAAGAAATGCTTATGTAAACCATCAATATTCACCGAACACTCATATTTCACTACAGCGTCTATTATAAAATAAACCGAACAAGGTTTTTCTCAATGTACTCTTCCAAACCCAATCATTCAATGCTTTGTTGAGAAGGCAATGGCCATTCACAAAAGTAATTGAAAAATTCCCTATTGACCAAGGGGTACCCTTTGATCAATCTTATCCACACAATCTGATAGATCTTACTTGGCCGTATGTTGAAGGCTGTATAACTTTGGGCCAATGTTATATAAATATTAAACATTATCAGAGAAAATAAATAACAAGATAATATATTATAATACATTTTGCCTACATTTTGAAGAACCTTCGGACTCTTTGAACTATTAAACTTAATTTCATAAAGCTTTAACTGGCTTCAATAAATTGTCAAGAGGGCGGAAATATACATCAATTGATAAATAGTAGGGTGCTAAGAATATTTGTTTATTCTCTTCTATAGTTCAATTAGTATATTCAGTTGTAGTTTCTTTTCTCTTGTTATTTATTTTGTTAAAAGCTTTTGTTAGAGGAGACACTTTGTGGCGTGTGTATGACGCGATAAATGTAAACAACAGCTGCATTTTGAGTGTTTGTCACTCGTTTTAATCCCTGCAGTTGGAGTGGTTCTCCTATTCTCTCTTTTCCACATTTAGATTCCAGAGGCTTTGCACTGTTGGGATTTTTCTACTACTCCCACAATTGCCCCATTACTTTAATTATGCATTTTTCCTATGGTGAAGTTGGGTAATTTGAAGGAAAAAATTAGTTTTTGGGTTGAAGATGAGTTTTTTTAAGGAACATCTGTCTTTTTGTTAAGTTGGAGATTGTTTTTTAGGGTTAGAGTTGAATGGGTTTGAAGATATGGAAATTTGGAATTATGTTTTATGGAAGGTTAGTGATGCTTGAATGTTGTTTTAAAAGAATAGGGTATGTGTTTTTTCAATTTGGATAAGGAGGTAATTAGCTGGAAGAAGGTGTAGATTGGTTAGGAGTTGGTGGAGGAGAGATTAAAAGGCATTTGGAAATTTGAATTGGTTTAAAAGAGTCTTGGGAGAGCGGTCTTGATGTTTTTTTAGTTGAGTGTAATAGTTCTATGTCCTACATAGGAATAGCAATTGGTAGTGTAGAGTAAAGTGTCGCAGTTTCTAATTTTGTTATAAAAGTTTTTAAAGATGGTTGAAGTTACTAGAACATTTAGGAACCCTTAATTCGGGGTGGAAATTTAAAAAGTTGGTTAGAACTTTCCAAAGTTTAATATTTAGAAATTCTAGAACATTCTAAATGTTCTGGAATGTGATTTTTTTTTTATTTATTTATAATTCTGGCTATGAGTTTTGAAACTAAATTGAATTTTTTAAAAAATATTTGATAAAACTCGAAGTTGGAATTGTAACCATTATCTTATAACTGACAAGACCGACTTGTTCTAGGAAACTCCTACTATTCCTTGTAGATGAAGAGAACCGTTATAAATTGTTTTTAGGGGAGTAAACACCTGCTATCTCTTTGTTTGTCCAAATCTGGGACTAAGATCAAAGATGAAGCCCCTGGAGTGTTTGTTCAAGTGTTGAACAAACATCAAAGTGACGTCATTTTGCCTGTCATAAAATCCTCAGCTCGTGTTTCAAATATTATTTTTTTATTTCATTAAAAAAACAATATTAAGAGAAAAAGTATAAACAAAAGAAACATACAAACATGTCTTGTTTGGTGAAAGAAAACTTCATTTCATTGCAGTTTTTCCTTTTGAAATCTAACCTTTGAACCCTTGATTCTACAAAACTCTGTTCCCCACCTCATCTCTATTCATTTCCTTCAACATCAGTTTAGATTCAGTTTTAAAATTCAGTTGTAGGGGGGAAAAAGAGGGGGATAAAAAAGGAACCTCTGAAACCAAATTGGAAACGCCAGAGACTCGTATTTGGCCCCAAACAAGATGTGACCAGGAGGCTACAAGTGAGATAGATTTCTCTTTACTTTTCTCCTTTCTTCTGTGTGAAACATCCCTCAAACAAAAGAATGACTTGTTATCACATTTTCACTTTGTTTACTATTAATTACACTCGGATTAAGGAAGTTCAAAGAACCATATGACAATGTGCTAATACTGATTACCTAGTCAAATGAGCTGGGCGTACCGTAACAAGCCCAGCTTGAACTTGTGCAAAACTCTTTCCAAATGACCAGCTTACTGTCCATAGTACACCCAGGACCGGCGTTAGGCCAATTGGACCAATGTCATCAAATTGGGGCCTTAAAAATGTAACAGATTATGTATGTTAGAAGTTATTTAGAACTGTTCGGCTATACTACAAAAATTTACGTAGGTTTTATTGCGCATTCCGTAGCATAATGACGCAACAATGAAATGCACGTCATGATTTTTCGCTTTCGTAAATGGCGCCGACGGGTTTAGATAAGATCCTGGAAGACTTTGCTGAGAAAAAAGCAAGAAAAATTAGCTTTTAAGAATTGAAAGCCCGTGCTGGGGGCCCACTCTATTGTTTCCAATGGGGGCCTACACTTCCTAGAGCCGGCCCTGAGTACATCACTCAGCAAGTTGTATTACGCTTAAAAGAATAAGAAGAATTCGGCTTCATATCACCAGTGGCTATTTTGACCATACGTGACAGGACAAAATCATATGAGTACCAAGTCAAAACATTGCAGCCATAAAAGTACGCAATCAAAATTAAGAAGAAGAAGAATAAAGCTTAATTAAACTAAGACTGCCTAGCCTAAATACACCTTTGATTAGTACAGCACTAGGGGTGTTCAAGAATGCTCGTAAAATAATTCTGGATTTGCAAGTCTGTTGACTGGTTCACACTTACAACGCAGAAAACGTAACACCATCTACTCTGATAAGATTTTACATTCCCAAAATTTTACTATCAGCAGCAAAGAATATAGCAGGTGGCTCTCGAGTCTTAAAAGCCTATCAATTTATTCTCAAAAGACCGCGAACACTTCTTACGACAAATTACAAAATTACAACTCCTAATATGTAAATTCAATAAACTTTCCGTGCAAATACAATTACACTACTTCAAGTTTCCAAATAAACAACAGCTTAAAGATGGTTGCACATTCTAGGGAAAAACTAATTACAAAATTCAAATTCCACCAATATTTCATAAATTGTAATCTTTTATCCAATGTTGGAACGAACCCCTACTAAGATTTTATTACAGCCATTCTTGGTGAGTGCGGGATGAATGGTTGCTCCTGGCAGCTGGTGTTGAATAACTATGACGAAAGTAAGTGGTGTATCCGGGCAAAACGATTCTTGTCGTTGTCGCTTTTGTTCTTGTTTCAAGTTTGAAAAATGAACTCCCCCCATTAAGATAAGATACCCCCCATCCCTCTTTTATCTGTTCAAATGATGGTCCTCGTTGTAGGATTTTTAGTAACAAAACCCTGGCACAAATCGTATGGACGAAATATGAGATAGAGAAAAAATAATGACGTCATGAAAAATGATTTTTCCTTTCTTTATTGATAAATATTCATGAAAAATGTGAAATATAATTCCCTGGTGGAAGAGTAGAGAACCTGGAAAAGAAACTCATCTATTTGACAAGGAATTGCCATTTTTCACTGTTCAGATTTGAGATAGGAATTTTTTTTTTTCTTTTTGAGAAAAAAAATTGTGTTGAATACTAAATAATTTAGAGAGATAAGTCGTTGTTTCTATTTAATCTTTTTGATATACAGATTAGGAATGCGACATCCGGAGGGTTTTTTTTTAGTGTTAATAGCCTTCGGTTACATGTTGTATAATATGTTTGGGGAGGTAGACGAAGGTGCTACCGGAAGTGGTGGTTGGCTGCAGGTGAACAGATGTTTGAGTTGTAAATTTTTTTTTTTTTTTATGAGAGAATTTTGATTGAGCGGGAGGGCGATGTGACGTGACTGCGTTGTTCGTTGTGTTATTAGTCATGTGAGTTAGGGTTTGGTGATGGAGATAAGGGTTTCGATATAGTGTATGATAAATGGGCAAACTTTAATGTACTGTATTTATGCGGTGTAAGGAGGATTATAGGTGATGTCACTTGCATAGGAACACTTATAATTTCATGAAAAAATGACAGCTGCGTACTCTCTTGATGCGAGATTGACCTGATACGTCATTATACCTTGAAAATTGAACTGGAAATACAATGTAGAGCACATTCAAATGTTGGTAACTGGGCGATACAAGAAAGCTTCCATACAAACAAAGACCCAGCCTCACCTGGAGAGGCTTGTCCAGCTCTCGGCTAATGAAAATGACTCTGGACAGAGATACTCTCAGCCAATCACAGCACAGACGACTTGAAGCAACTCAAACGTTATCTATAAACTGTTGTTGGCTGAAAGCATATCTGTTCAAAGTCATTTCATTGGCCGAGAACTCGACAATGCCCAGCTGGTGAAGTAAGTATTCATGTGTAGGCCGGTTATTGATATCCTATGTGGGTACCCCCAACCCAGCAGATTCAAC
The DNA here is from genome assembly GCA_034686365.1 of Pachymerium ferrugineum. NCBI lineage: Eukaryota > Metazoa > Arthropoda > Chilopoda > Geophilomorpha > Geophilidae > Pachymerium > Pachymerium ferrugineum. The sequence goes on from JAQGAS010000010.1 coordinate 85,131, forward strand.
TGATCCTGAAGGAATGGCACTAACTATTACTGATTTCAGCAGTAAGCTCTTTCCAATAGATCATATGGCCTCCTTAAACTTAAAATTAAAAGTGGGAGATATAAATCCACAAGGCATATGTGCTGATCAGTTGGAATTGAGAGATTTCTCGCTAGAGGTGGTCTTTGATTTTTACAAAGAATTGAAGTACGTCCAGTAGAAGGTGCAAAGAACAAGAATTAGGGTTTGTTTGTGCTTAGTCCTGTAGACAAGAGTCTACTTTTGACCGCCATTTTCCTACAGTGAGATTTAGTGATGTTTCCTCGTGTGACCCCTTTGTTCTCCTTAACCCAATCAGAAGTACGACGAATTCAGACTTCATTACATGTAAAAAACGTGACCAATAGGCGCGTCAAGTGACAAACACAAAAAACGACAATAGAATTGATCATCTCACCCAGATATGATCGTTCTATCCGCGTGGTAATTGCATTAGTATGCCGTATCATTACAAAGAGAAACTGCTTTGGCCTTGCAGTTTACTTGCACATTCATCTGGCTATTAAGGGTCATTTGCTTGTCGTCTAACCGGATCGTGATGACGTTGACAGTCTGTGCTCATGCGCTTGCAATTAATGCGGGTAAACTGTTTTCTGTGGGAAATATTTCAAAGCCGCTAAGCTTGGCTTTTTAATTGCGATGCAATAGGGTAAGGATGGTGATGATAGAGATGTTCTTCTTTCTCTTTTTTGTTGGTGAGGAGGAATTTGTAATTGGGGTGTGATAAAAACTGAAGCTGTTTATCTTTTTTATGAGAAACGATGGAAGGGGTTCAGTGAAGCTAAATTTCCTGTCAAAATGTTCTCTGATAAAAGTTGACTCCAAGTCTGGGGTCAGGTTGGTTCGCTATTATTTTTTCAGGGGGATTGGTAGACGGGTGTGTGTGTGTGTATTGGTGGTGGTTGGGTGATTTTTGGGTTTGTAATTGAGTTTGGTGAAGGTTGGGAGAGGTATTTCCGGTTGTAGCTGGTGGTGGTGATGGTGTCTGATTGGTTTATTGTGTTTTTTTTTGCATGCATTTTAATGTTAATTTTTGTTTGGCTGGTTGATTGGGTGAACCGGAAGTGACGTGTTAAGTTATTGAAAAGTGTTAATTCTTGTTGGTTTGAGTAATAGATTGTGATATTGATACTGTAGTATGTGATTGTGATATTGATATAGTAGTATGATTGTTTTAAAACCGGAAATTACGTCAGCAACTGTCTAATAGTTAAAATTTAACAAAAATCTCTACTTTCTGCCTTGAAGTTGGAATATCAAAACTCTTTAACTTTTGTTTTTAAACGTTCAATAAACCGGAAGTGACTCTTTAATCAACTTGGGTTGATTTTTCAAAGTAAAACCGCACTTAAACAACAAAACATGCAACACTAACTTTAGTCTTTAAACCGGAAATATCTTTTTTCACCTAAAAAAAAACCGAAATAACACCTCACTTCCGGTTTCAATAAGTAAAACCAAGAAAATAACTCCAAATTGCAACCTCTAAGCCAACCATAACTCCCTTCTTGACTGAAAATAAGAAGAAAAATCCAGTCCATCCCCAAAAATAAAAAAAAACTTTATAGTCGTCACAATTTTTCTTTTACTGAATAAAATATGGGTTTAATAATAATTCAAATCCCTCAGCATTGAATTTATATTGACTCCATTCTCAGCCATCTTTTTCCTTCGCTTCTCTTCTTGTTTGATATTGATCCGGAAATGGACGTTAAATTCTTCTTGTCCTCCCAATGGGATTTTGAAAGGTTTATTTTTTTGTTTGTTTTCTAATTGAATTGAGGAGGTGGGGGAATTTAATTTCTTGTTTGAAATGGAAATTGTGTGATTTAACATGTGGGGTAAATATTGGCAATTCTTTTCTCTTGAGGCTATTTTCCCCTTCTTCCTTTCTTTCTTTTGTGTATTTTGTCAATAAATTTATATATACAGAGGTTGTAAGTTGAGCTGTTTTTTAGGTAAGCACAGGCTTTATTGGACCAAGTTGGAGGAGTTGGGGATTGTAATTTTGTTTGAAGAAGGAGTAGGGGTAGGAAGTGAGATTCTGGTTTTTAATATAGTGGGATTTGAAGGAAAGTGTTGAGTGAGTTTTTTTATGTGTGTGGGATGTTTTAGTATGGGTTTTTAAGGGAATTGTTTACAGGAATTTACACTTTTTGTTTCAAATTTGTTGATTTTTACATTTATTTGGGAGATTGTACTCTTATCTATTAAATTTTGTTCATTATTTGGAGGATGTCAGTGATGTTTACACTATCTGGAGGTGTTTTGTTATTGAATTTACACCAGTTTACAGAAATTTACAGTTGTGTTTTATTAAAAAACATCAGTGTGATATAATAAAGAGTAAGTTTCATCAGTTTGAGGGTTGATTACTCTTAATTTGCATTAATTTATGGAAATTTACAGTGTTGTTTTACATGTTAATGGAAACTATGTTGAACCTTTATGTTCATTGCCAATTTTGATGGTAGTAACCAGTATTTTTTTCAGTTTTACAAGAATTTGCAGATGTTCAAGTTTTCAAATCTGTACAAGTATTTACACATTACATCTCATAATATTAGTAAATGTCTATAAATCTGGATTGTTTTAAAATGAATGTATTGTAATTTCACAAGTCTACACCTAACTGTATACAAATTTACATTGTAGAAACTGCAGTTTACATAAATCCCTGCTATACATTCCAATTGGGATTTAGTTTCCTTTTACAGAATCCCAGTTGGAATGTAAAATAGGGGCTGATGTAAAGTTGTAATTACAGTTTCTACACTGTAAACTTGTGTAAAGTTAGGTGTAAACTAGTGTAAGTTACAACTTCATTTAAAATACAAATTTCTAACAACTTGCAAATAAATTTTTATAAATTCTTGTAAAACTGAAGAAAATTTTGGTTACTATCAAAAGGGACAATGAACATCACAAGTTTTACATAGTTTCAAGTAACATGTAAATGTAACACTGTAAATTTCCATAAAATTGAAATATGTATAAATATCCTGTTGGATTCCTATTGGAAACCTAAAGTAAGGTCATACTAGCGAGTTATCTAACAATCCCAAATTTAAATTTATATTCTTCCACCATTACAAATCTCCAGACTATTGAACATTGCTTTCACCACCAATGACTCAACTTGAAGTAGCAAACAAATCCAACAAACATCCATCAATACTTAAACACTGGTCGGCAATAAATTACTTAAACACAAGTTGAGATTGTTTGGATCTAATAGAAAAGTTGGTCAATAAAAGTCCATTCAAGAGGTCATCTTTAAGAGAATGAAAACTTTTTTTTCAAAGTGGATGTTCATTAATGGTGAAAAGGGAGTCATTTCTCTTAAAGTGAGAGGAGCTAACTAATTCTCATGTATCGGGTATCGAAAGTAGTAAATCGAGCAATCCTTTTCAGAGCAATAAACACGGTGTGAAGACGTAACAAACCCGTCTCTTATTGCACTCTCAGGGTCGACAACCGTTTAATGACTCGGAATAAACACTGATTTTTTTCAATCGACACCTTATGGGATAAAGGAAAATACGGAAATGCAGATGGTTGTACAATACATTGTAAAATTAGAAATTTTTAGTCTTAATTGTGTTTTCCACTGTTGCATAAGGTTCATTGATCTATTGATCTGAAACAGTGTTTTCATCAAGGGTATTCGGAGTCATTTCTTTTCATTGGTGCTCATTGATTGCGAAAACAGTTTGTAGTTTCTTCTACTGTTGTAAAACGTAGTTTTCTTCATTGTTGTACAAGGTAATTTTTTCGTTGTTGTAAAATGTAGTTTCCCTCATTGTTGGAAAACGTAATTTTCCTTCATTGTTGTAAAACGTAAAATGCAGTTTTCTTCAACATTGTAAACGGTAGTTCTTTTTTAAAAAAAGGAACACAAAACGGTTTATTGGCATTTCATTTGTCAGAACATATATCCAAATTTAAAATCCAATTTGTCGCACATAAAAAAAAACAAAATAAATCTTTAAAAGTGTTTAAACTTTAAAATAAACAAAAGGAGAGAAAAATGTTGAATTGAAAACTATAAATGTTTAAACCACTCAGAAGCTCAATAAGTTGAATGTTGAAGGGGCAATTTACTAGGAACCATTTGTGATAAATGACTTGTCAAAAGAGTGACCGTACAAGAAATGTGTGAGACGACGTCTCTCTCTTCTCCTCCTCACTGATTTATTAGGAGCAGTTTCCTCCCATGAAAATTCCTCGCATGTTTTTCAACTTGTGCAGAAAACTTTTCAACTTATCAAAAGAAGGAAAATCTTATTATAAAAGGAAAACTACAACAAAAGGACAACATCTTTAATTTGTTTTATTATTGCCATCACCACTTTGGAAATTGTCTTCTCAAGTGAGTCCTATTGAAAGTAGTGCAAAAGTGTCACACTCTCCTCGTCTTGTATTGGACACGAGTTTCCGACTGAAATTCCAATCGGAGACTTGTCAGTTTGATGCGGCGTGTAAAGAGACACTAGTATCGATCCAGCTCTCGTGTCAAGTGTTGACTAAGAATTTGGTTAGAATGAATGCATTTTGTTGCAACTTAGATGAATGGAAAAGGCCAACTTCCGCTCAAACTTAGTAGAGCGGCAAAACTCTTTTATGACAATGTTGTAATTATAACTATTATAGTACTTTATCATTTTTGATTTGGTTTTTCCTGTTTCTACATGATGTGTCAAGATTTTACAGTAGATCATAAAAACAAATAGACATAAAAGCATCATCTACTTTTTGCTGACTATTCCCAGTGGTGCGCTGCTGAAATTTTAGTAACCGGCTTATCGACAACATATTGCTTCGGAGTCTCTTATTTTAGTTCTGCTATTTAGCAACTGGCTCTATTGAGCCGGTGTGAACCCATAGCAGTGCACTACTTACTGTTTCCAATATGTTTAGATGGGAAGCATTAGTCGGACCATTGTACAAGGTTCATGCAATCGTGTCACAATTTTGACATAAGTTAAATACATACATGGCTGGTGTTGACTTAGTCATGTGATTACCCAACCCTTTGTGCAAGTGAACTATTTGGAAAAGTCTACCGAAGGTAGATGTGAGTGCAGCCCTCTATCCCTTATGTGATTTGTTTCTATGGTCTACCACTGTACATGAGTTGTGCACAGAGCTGTTAGTTTATGTACAAGAGTTGTTGGTTTGTTGTCTATGTTAAAGGTTAAGCAATGGAAGACTTGGTTGTTGTTAGTAAGATTAGTTCTCTGTGAGATTTGTAAACAATTTGTGGTCATTTAGGGTTTTGTCCTGGATTAGTTTTCTAATTGAATCTTGAAAATCCCTGCACAAATTGCACGAATGACATACTGACCGGTCTCCTTTGTGTTGACTCTGCGAAACAAGTGAATTAATTCCCTGGAAAAAAGACTGGTGAATGAGAGTCACAAGAAGGGAAGTAATGAAGCACAGCCCACAAAAAAGAAAAAAATGTAAATAATAAATAAATGCTTAATGCAATCTGACATCAAAGAGAAAGTTCTTTTAGCATCTGTTTAACTTGGAAGAAATTTTTTTTTTACAATTTTGTATCTGCAAGTCATTAAGATCCTAGAAAAATTTATGAAATTAGTTAACCATACTCCTCTACTGATAAATGCAAGCATCAAAGCACTCATCATTTAGTTGAATAGTCTTTTGACATATGGCTATGGTTTTAATACTTTCCTTGCCATGTAGTTGTTAAATAGAGAAATTGTGTAGTATTCTTTTAGTTGCAATGAAATTATTCAAGTTTGGTTTAAATATTGCATGGACAAGTTACAATTGCCTATAATACATGTTTGCTCATTCAGGGTATTTTATTGCCATTTACAACTACGCTAATATAGCATTTCAATTGTGTTGTCTTAATATACTTACACTTCTTAAGTTGTTCCAATGTCTTGTATGGTTTTATCTTAGTCGTATTGGCAGTTTGCTTAACTTAGAAACAGCTGGTTGGCTTGCAACTTAACTTTGTGCATTTAATATTTGCTAATTGCTGAAAGCATCTGGAATTGGTTGCAGCATTACCTAGGGCATTATAATGCTGCATCCTTGTTGAAAGCAATGCAGGAATGCCTCCAGCAATAGGCATCCACTCAGCAATAGCCATCCACTCAGCAAATGCCTACAGCAATAGCCAAATACTCAGGAAATGCCAAGAGCAATAGGCATCCACTCAGCAAATGCCTACAGCAATAGCCAAATACTCAGGAAATGCTTTCAACAATGGCCAAACACTCAGGAAATGCCTACAGTAATAGTCAAACACGCAGGAAATGCCTATAGTAATAGCAAAATACGCCTACAGCAATAGTCAGTTTGCTTCAGCTATTTTACTTAGGAAAAGCCACCAGTGATAGTCAATCAGCTTCAGTTACTCAGGAAATGCCAACATCAATAGTCAATTAGCTTCAGTTACTCAGGAGTGCCTACAGCAATAGTCAATCTGCTTTTTAGCTAAAAGCTCATTGCCATTTGTTTTATGCACCAAGTACTAGCTGTATCAGCAACCAATCACATTTCCTTTAGCCAGCTATATCTCCAAGCAATGATAACTTGTTGACTTATCTGCTTGGTAATTCAGCAATCTTGAACCGGCTTTTCAAAAAAAAAAAAAGAAAAAATTTGATCTTTAATTATAAAAAATGAATCATCTTTTTTGTTTTAATATGATTTTGATGGGTTTTGATTTTAGGAGAGAGAGAAAACTAAATTGATTTTCTTTTTAATTTCTTATATTTGCAAAAGTTTGTTTTGCATCACCAGTTTTGATGTCCCCTGCGAGGATTAATTTGATGAATTCAGTAATTGGAGTTGAAGTGAATCAAAACTATTAGATAAATATGATGAGTTTGATTGAAAAAGAGTAATTTGATGACTGTTTATACATGACAACAATATCAAGGTACCAAATTTCATATATAACTTTTTCCTATTTGTAGTTATCTACAAGTGCAATGATGAGGTCAATGAGCTGGCAATATTGAAAAATCTATTTATGGTTGAAGGAGGTGCACGGAATATTAATTTCCATTAGTGTATTTGATTTCCCCGGCTCGTTTTCTTACGAACTTATCATTCAAGACGATTAGTTTAGGTATTGAGAAAATTTAATGAGTTTTGAGAATTTCCAAATGGTTTCAAAATAATGATTTATTAAGGGGGGGATTATGGGACTTGAATATTTAATGCTGGAATGCAAGATGGAAAGTTTTACTATTGTTTAAACACTTCTTATTTGATTTCAAATTTATTGTTTTCTAATCTGTGTAAGCTTTGTTGGGATTCCGTTCTGTGTTGAAGAATTTTGTTCTGCGAGTTGATAATTTATTCATTTTGGTTTATTAGGGAGTTTCTTTTGGCTTATAAACTGTCTTTTGGTTATAAACTGTTAGGCCCTAACCTAACCTAACACTTACAGAATACAAAACTACAGTCCAAAGTTAGGTTCACATTAGAAGATCGTATCATATTGAAAGTCTTAATGCTTAGTTCACATCTGTATTCACATTGAAGTAACCTAGAAGTAGCGCAATAGAATGCTGCACTGTGGGTAGGACGTAATTTTTCCTTAACCTAATGTGAACACACATACTTTAAGTTTCCGCAACGAGTTGTGACCAAAAGAAGATTTAAAAAAAGAAAATAAAAAAGGACGTGTTGCACGTGGCCAAATTGTCGTGTGAACACAACCTTGAGAAAGTTCAATGGGGTCCTTTGCCTCCACGAATTGAACCTTCTGGTTAGGGCCTGCCCAGACAGGTAACACGGCATCCCATTCATACCAAGGTGAGACTAGCAACAAGTTCTTCAGAAAAAGTGGTATTTCAAGGTTCATATCTTTCCACTTTAAAGATTTTTCTTTCATTTATTTTTACATAGAGAAGAAAAACTTGTCAACTTAACTACTTTTTTTGAATGTTACATAAATTCGTTAAGAGTTTTTGTTATAAAAAAATGATTTAAGAATGTAGTTTGATGGGAATGTCATTTTGACATAATTAACTTTGTAGATTATAAAAAAGATGGTTTTGGGTAATGACATAATATAAATCATAAGTGACCTTCAATTTATCTCTGGGAATGAAAGGTGTGAGAAAAGGAATTTGATTTCATCTTTAATGAATGGTTTTAAAGTTAGTTGTTGAATAATTAATAAAGAAAAGTGGGATGGGGAATTTGTTTTCCAAATTGTTTATGGCTATGGCAAGGTTTAAGAGATTGTGATTTATTTAATTTGATGCTGTCACCATTTGAAGAAAGAAAAAAAATAAGTTTCATTACTACTCTTTATGGTGAATACAAGGGACAGGTGAAAAGGAGGCTTGAGAAAATACCAAACAAGGTTTAATGCATTGGTCACGCGTTTCAGCTTGGGTGGTTGAAGTGAATGCGACCACTTTGATACTGCATAGTTTAATTTTAATCAATTTTTTAAAGTTTTTAATGAGGGTACGGAGTTTTAAGTATTGATTTTTGTGGAAAAATAATGAAATGACGTAACGCTGTTCACACTAAAACTGCATTATGAATGGTTGTTAATTGCAGAGTACATTTAACACACATGTTATTTTCTATGGTAAATTTTTAATACTGAATTCAATATAAGTTAGTTAGGTTTTTGTCAGAATTTAGATTTATAGTCAATGTTCAACATTAAGTATAGAACAGTTGAACAAAAAGTTGGTTAAAAAGCTTTTGGAATTTTCATATAATGCTGTTGGGAAGATGAGGGTTTCCTAGACCTGGTTTAGAATAACGTTAATTATGAATCTGGTGGTACCTGAAATTGAAATTTAGGAAAAAGTTTTGAGCAAGGAAAGAGGAAATTGAATTCTTTATTTGCCTTTTTCAATTCCTTTTATTAATAATATTAAAAAATTAGACGATTTCTTTCATATTTAAGGTTGTAGATGTAAATAGCAGAAGGGTCCAATTGTAAAAAGTAATCAATTTTTTTATATTAATTTATAGAAATATAAAATCCTTATAAATCCTCATAAACTTTAAAGAAAATCTTACTTTTCCGAAAAAAATTAATAAACTTTTAAAAGACACTCAAAGCATTTTTATCTTTCTTCCTCCCTTAAAAAAAGAACAGAAAGGCCTCAAGATAAGCATTTGAAGATTTCGATTTCCCCTCTTCCAATTACTCATCAGACCCAAAACCCCTCAAATTTCATTTCCTCAGAAAAAATTAAATTATAAAAGAATTTTTATATCAACAACAAATTTAATCAAAATCTTGTTAATTGAATCAACCCCTACAATTCTACATTCCAAAAGAAAAAAAAAAATCTTCTTCCCCAACCCCAAACTCCTCCATCTTGGCTAGCACCCCATCTCTGCCTTCCTCACTCACTGGAAATGAAGCAGAAAACACAAGCTCACTCAACTGAAGAGAGAAGGAGACTCAAACAAAGATATCTTCTTAAAAAGAATAAGAGAGGGAAGTGGAAATGGGGTTGACCTTCTCTCCAATCTGTGTGAATATAAAAAAAAAATGGAGGAGAAAAGATGGGGGTTGTTTCTCTAGATACTTTTAGAGAGTATTGCAGATGGACGTTGACACCTTAATGGTGAGTGATAGGACGCGTAGGATTTGTTATAAATCACTTTCTGGGGTACCTTTTTGGGGTTGACAGTAAGGGAGAGAGGATATTATCCCCCACTTTCTTTTTGGATGCAATTTTAGTGTCATGTGATTTATTGATGTGCAAATAAGAGAATTTGTTTGCAACTTAAAGTGTCTGTTTGGTTGTTTCTTTATGCACTTCTGGACTTTTTTGGGAGATATTGTTGCATTTGTAGAAGTGTACATTGTTCTAATAGATTATTGCAAGAGAAGAAGAAATGATGTTTTTACCATCACCAGCGCCTACTTACAAGCGCCATATGCGATAGTACAAAACGACAGTGATATCAAGTCAAAGCATTGCAAAGTCATAAGCATATATCACTAAGAAAGAAAGACTGAAACTACAGGACTAGAACGACGAGCAGTGTGAAAAACCCGGCCTAACTCTACCACAGAGAGCCATACGCGATGGGACAATACCAAATCTATAACAAGTCAAATCACTGCCAAATTATAAACATGAGCAAAACATATGAGCTATGAGGGCGATGTTGTTGCGAGTCAAATCTTTAGATGGGTAGGAAAACAGAAGAAGAATAAAACTGCCAGGTAGCGATGGTGTGTGTACAGCAATGTGTACTGCTGTTCTGTTAGATTATTGCAAGATATGCGATGCGTCAATATTTTACTGATACCAAATCAAGACATCGCGAAGTCATAAGCAAATTTCACTAAGGAAGACTGAAACTAGTCTTATAAACTAGAACGACTTGGAGAAGACAGAAAGAAAGCCGGCATGATTCTGCCAGCAGCTGCCAGGGCATATGCGACGCGACAATACCAAATCTATACAAAGTCAAACGATAAACTAATAACTAAAACAAAGCCATACTGATACTAAATCAGTCACAAAGACTGTAGTATTAAAGAAGTTGGTGTTAAAGTTACATCAGGTCAGTTAGCCCTAACCTCACTATGGTGGAGGCCATCATTGTATTAGCATATTACGTGCAAGACCAACATCTCGTAATATCGGGATTTCACGAGACTTCAAACATAGAAGACTTTAACTGCATTAGATATCAGCGAGTTTGTTAGTTTTAATGAGAAATGCAGTTATTTAAATATTAAAGGGGTGTTTTGGGAGTAATAAATTTAGAGAGGTGTGAATAAGGAAACCAGAGGGGGAAGTGTTTTGGAAGGTTTAATCAATTTGAATTGTCATTTGATTTCAAAAAACTGTCTCTATACAGAATTGCTGTTCTGCAAGAGAGAATTTTGTTGGCTGTCATTTCTCTAATTGGCTTCCTGCATGCAACTTGTAATTAAATTAAAATACAGAATGATAGTGTTTATGGGGAAATGAAAATCAATAAAAATTTAGCAAGTTATTAGAATAAAAATAATGCTTACAATGCTGTAAGATGTTCAATTGTGTCATTTCTGCTAATAAAATCAAAATTGTGTACAAAATCTGTTTCCACCAACAGTCGCCAGAGGGAGATCAATACACAATACTGTATTGTTGCCTTTGATGACGTCATGCACGAATTTGAAAAATGGAGATGGTAGTGACTTTTCAAAACTTGGACGAATTGAAGAACGATATTAGCGTGGAATTAAGGTTATTCTGTATTACGCTTTGACTTCATACCTACGGGACCCAAGAAAGTGGAAGTAAATTTTCTCTCAACAACAAATGTAAAAATTTTTGTATTGAATGTAAAAAAAAATTTTTTTTCATCCAAGTTGTACTAATTGGAGTCGAAGGGAAACACTCAAGTGCACACATAGGGGCACTGCTAGTACAAATTGATTCCTCCTTGAACAAATCAATAAATAACCAGAGAAGAAACTCTTTGAACCTTGATTCCTTGAGGTCAACAACGATTAACTGCAAACTGAAAAACCAAAATATTTGTATAATGAATGAATTGTGGTTTTACATTTCATTTGTAAACATGGGGATCAAGATTAAATTTGGTATGGAGATGTTGATGTGACCTACAGGTGTGGTGAGTAATTGAATATTTGCATTTGATGAATGTTGTGTGGTTTAATAGGGTTTTGTTTGCTTTTGGTCGTTGTGTGTTTGTTTTATTGGTGTTGGGATAATGGGAATGGTGGGTTTTGTTTTTTTCTTTGCAGATGGTTAAGAGATTAGTGTTGTAATGATTGGTGTTTGGGTGGTGGGTTAAGTGTTGGTGTTGATTGAATGTTTGGGAGGTGGGAGACTGCATTTTTTTTTGGTGTTGGGTGTTGGATTTAGTACAGAAGAGAGGTTGATGTTTAGTGGAGTGATGGTTTGGTTGTGAGGTAATGTGATTCACGATTTGAATTTAGATGTTCATTTTAAAGTTCAAAATTGAAAAATTTTAAATTCGAGAATTCACAATCCAAGATTCAATCAAAAACTCAAAAATTCAAAATTCAATTCCAAACGTAAACCAAAACTCAAAACTTCAATGAAAAATTTAACAAAAAACTCGACAATCAATCAAAAAACACAAGTCAAAAACTTCAAAATTCAATCAAAAATTTAATCCTAAGCTCAAAAATTCAATTAAAAATTCAAAAAAATAAAATCAAAAATTCAACCAAAACTCATCTGATGAACTCAAAAACTCAGTCCAAAAATTCAACTCAAATATTTAAAAAAAAAATTCATTAAACAACATTTGACCACCTCAAAAATCAATTCTAAAACCCCAAAACCCCAACCTTTAAAAGTTAGAAAAAAAAATTAAAACATTTAATTTCCAACTCCTCCACTACCACCAGAAAACAATCTCAAATCCAAACCCTAATTAAACCCCCAAACCCATTTAAAACGAAAAACAAGGCAAAATCCCATCACCCCCCATTGAATAAACGTGACCACAGATGCCATTTCCCAATGCGCCATAGTATCGATTGTGGCTTTTGATTGAATTAGTCGATTGGGTTATTCTTGAAAGACGCGTGAATCGCACGTGACATGACGTGCCCCTCGTCTTTTTATCGACCCAACACATTGTTTCTCCCGTTTTTCACACTTTAATCAAATCGATTCTCTTAACATTAAAGAGTCTCTACTTGATGGCCCCAACGTGAGGTGAGTAACTATCAACCAAAATTACTAAATCAACCAATTTGTACTGTAACGTGAGATTGTTGTTCAACACTTTTTATCTCCTCTGATTCATCTTGTCTCTTGTGTTGCACTTGTTTATTCTAAAGACCTAGCTAAATAAATTGCCCAAATGGGAATTGTTTTCTCTAGTTTTATACAGGGGGCGCTTTAGGGTATTAGAAGAAGGGCAAAAGAAAGTGTGAAGAATGAATTTTTAATAGTAGATGATGTTTGGTGAGCATATTTTGAGGGTTTTCAAGTGTTTGGGGGTGTTGAAATGTGGTGAATTTTTGATAGAGTTGTTGAATGTTGCAAGCTTTTTCTTTTTAGGGTTCGTAATGGTGTTTGGCTTTTTTTCCTTTTGGGATATAAAGAAGCTGTGAGACTTGTAAGGAATTTTTTAAGAAAAAAAAAAACTTTCTAGTCTTGCATTTTTTTTCTCCCACTATCTTAAAGAGTCATTGATGACTTGTTGGGCTAGAAAAAGTTGGAATTGCAACAACAAGCATTTCCTTTTTTACCAACATCTATTGAGTTATCTGGTCACCAGTTGATGCTAGGTGTAGTCAACAATATGCCAGCCATAAAAATCTTGTTTCCTGACAAAAATGTAAATGTGCTTTTGTAGAAGGAAGAGAGAAATGAATACAGTGCAGTCACTGTATTCATTCCAACATCAGTTGCAATACAGAACTACTGTAGATTGTTGATAGTCAATAACCTCTGAAAAAGTGCTTTTGCATAAAATATTGCTTTAATTACCAGAAATTACACAGATCCATTGTTTTAATAGAGGAAACAGTAATATCACAACACTACATATATGAACTTGTACAGAAGGTAACAGAAATTAACACTTCAAAACACAAGCTTCTTGACATCTTCTTTCAGAACTTGGAGACGTTTGTACCATAACAATTTAATTATTGACTTATGTACATCTGGTGAGTCATCTACCCCACCCCCTCCCCTTTAATTAATTTATCTGAACCTATTGAGCCCAGAGATATGACATAATGTTTCAAACATATTACTGAATATCACATATGGGAAGTGCCAGACCATTGACAATAAATTTTCCAGTTATTGACACCACTACTGTCACCATCAACAACACCACTCTACAACCATGTTAAACTAACCCTACCTTCGAGGCACTTAAATACATACCCAAGTTCAGTTAAAATTACTTTTACAACCTAAAAGCAGCAGAAATAAATTTCCCCCTCTTACCTCAACAAACATAAGGAAACATAATATGTGCCGTTGAATTTTACAAGTTATTACAGTCAACAGTCTCACAAAGATTCGTACCAAGACCATACTATCTCTGGCACAAAATGGCCACTGTTAGGGAAAAATGGGTCGCACCAAACATGGCCTAGGTCATTTTAAATTAGATTGAGTTTGATTTGGTTAGATTAAGTTTAATTAGGTGTGAGGTTAGGTTTAATCTCACGTAATGTTATGATAACAATTTAGTGTAATTAAATTTAATACAAATTGGGCTAGGCCGGGTTTTGGTGTAACAAAGTGACTTAGTTCCAAAGTAAGGACTTTAGTGCCAGATTCCTAACACCAAACGTCACTTATAAATACAAACGTATGACATGACAACTGTGCCATTTGGATTGATATTAAATGTGTGGTTCATTCTAATCCTCTTTTTCTTATTTGGACAGAAAACATCTTGGATATGATCCGAGTATCGGAAAACAACACGAACGTCCTCTTCTCCCGTGTCTATCCTCGCATGTGGAACGAAGCGCACGACTCAATCACCCGTTTATTCTCAGACATGGTCTCCTATACTAAAGGCGAATCGGCAGCCAATCTCCAGTCAAGTGTGGCCAACTTCTTCAACTCTTTATTCCCACTCGTGTACCACCACAACATCAACCCAAAAATGCAACACTTGGACGACCAATACAACAAGTGCATGCAACTAAACCAAGAAGAAATCGAACCGTTTGGAGATGTGGCCAGACACGTGACGTCACACGTGAGTAAATCTCTCCGAGCCGCACGTGCACTTATCCAGGCGTTGACAGTGGGTGTGGAAGCGATGAATTTGACAGACTACGTGCCGGTGAGTGGCGATTGTGAACGCGCCCTCTTGCGGCTCACACACTGTCCGCATTGTCGCGGTTACGTGTCGGCTAAGCCATGTCCCGGCTACTGTTTGAACGTTGTGCACGGGTGTTTGTCCGGTGCAGCTGATATGGAGCAGTCTTGGAACGATTACGTTGTGGCGTTTGAGACGCTCGTGTCCGGAATGAAGGGGGCATATAACGTGGAGGAAGTGACGTCAACGCTGGATTCCAAGATGTCAGAGGCGGTGATGCATGCCATGGAGAATGGACCGGAGATTTCGAGAAAGGTAAAAGTGATGGAATTGATTTTTTTGTGTGACAGGTGATTGACAGATGCTGAAAGAAGTTTTTTTGGTTGGGATTGTGGCAAAATGTGTGGTATCTTGTTGGATAAAGCAAGTTTAGAGTTTTAATAATGGTAACATCTGCTGCTTGGGAGAAATCCTTGGCACGAAAGTCTTCGCTTTGGTTTATTAGCACTTTCCTAACCAATTTTATGCCAGGGAAAAATTTTTCCCAGACCAAGCAAACCACTGCCTATCTACTAGGCGTGTATTAGGCGTTAAGCCTAACCTCAGTAAGTTTAATTTAAAATGTTTTATGCCATGTTTGGTACGACCATTTTTTTCCTTTTGTGCCAGAGATCTCTTTCTAGAAGTAGACATTACCATTTAATAATTTAAAATGGATTTTTTGGGCTAGGGAAATTCATAGTGGTAGGTGAAAGTTGGCTAAAATTTCTGGAAGATTGGAGTCAATTGTGACTCTTGACTGTGCTGTTATGCAACAGTGGTTTCTAACAAGAGATAACATTGTGCTTCCACGAACACAATATAACAAGGACATGGCACGCTTGTCCGATGTTGAAATTCAGCCATCTTGGCAGAATTTTTAAAATGTAAGTCAAAAATAGTGACGTCACATTTATATGATCAATAGCATCAATCGCCATCTTTCCAGAATTCATTTTCGTCGTGGTTTGTTAATCTAAGCAAAATACTTCGCATTTTGTCATAACTCAGAATGTTCTGGGACATAAATTATGAAAATTTATTAAATTAAATGTCCAATTAAGTAAAATTGAATAATGGTTATTAGGGACATAACCTCTTACACCCATTTCCCTTATCCTAGAAAATAAAGGGGTAAAAGTCAATTGGAAAGAAATTTGATACTAACAGTATGTTGGCGAAATTAAATTAGTGTGTATTTAAATTATGCCAACAGTTTCTTGTTTTGAAACTCGTAAGGTAAGGAATCGATTATTTTTTCTAGAAATGAGTATGAATTCATTACGTTCAGAACACGAACTTATTTTCATACACAGCATATCGTTGCTATTAAAAATAATTAAAATCTTAACTTTTTTAATCAACTCAACTAAGAGGAACACATTTTAAAATTAAACCGATCGATTATATTTTTTCAAACTTTTTTTTTTTTTTTGAGATTTCTCCATTTAAAACACCCAAAAAATCAATCGTAGAAAAACTTTTTCCCAAAAATTTTCATAAAATATGTTTATTAAAAACTATTTTTTCGTGTTCTCCGACCCTGAAAACACCCAAAAACCTAGTCATGAAAAAATACTTTTCAAAAAAAAAAAAAAAAACTTGGAACAGCGCCGTAAGACAATCCCAACAGTATCGCCCTCCCAACAACAAACAAAAGCCACTTTCCCCACCTTATGTAAACTGCTCAAACACATAATAGCCATCTAATTCAACCTATATGAGCCAGTATACAGTGTGATGACCGGTTTTTTCAAGCATCAAAAATTTGCATTTTCTTAAAAGGGTTGGGCTATTAAAGGTCTTGACGTCTAGTTTTGCGTGTATTAAACGCGCGGCTTTAGCTTCCTCGGAGAATTATTTACGTGTAATCTTAGTGGAGCGCAATCTATAGAAAGAAAGTAGTTGAAGCCTACAGGATTTTAACTGGTCTCTCCTTAAGTGGAAAAAGAGTCATTGCCCACTTGAATTGGTTCACCTATGTTTGCCCTCCATTTATCTTGCGGCCTTGATGCTAAGAAAAAGATGATTACGTTTCCATTGAATGTGTTAATGAATTATGGTTTGTCTAGCTGTCACTTGAGGCGCTGGTTAATGGTTTTTGTCATTTCATTTTGGATCTTACAGTTTTGAAAGTGTTTGTGACGTCAAATTGAGGTTGTGTTCCAAACCCAAGTGTTAGTTCATTTGATGGTAGTTTACACTTGCGTGGAACTACTTAATGGTTGGTTCACACTTAGTTTAAAAATAGCGTGACGCAAGTTTGTGTTGAGTAGTTTTAAATTGACCAATCACAGGCTTTGTTGCTTATGACGTCTCTCACTTTTTAAACATGGCGTCCAGGAAAAAAATTTCTTATTTACAGACTTATTCTGGAGGTGTTTAACACGAAGTGTGAACCCATCAGTATTTGTTGTTAATGTTTACATTGGAGGTAGAATTCCTATTTGGGTTCATTTAACAATGCGTCTGCGCCTTTACTCTCGGGTCACACTGTAAGATTTTCTAATTAGTGCATAGTCGTACCAAAGTTTACCTATTGCCACTTTGCTTTTACGTCATTTCTGCATTACTTCAACATGAATACACATACAAACTTAGATTTACAGTTGCAAGTTTTACGTAAGCTAAGGTCACATTGAAGTAACGCAGAGTTATGGGAAGTAAGCTAGCGCAGATCTACAGAGTGTTGGGAAGTAAACGTAAAAGTAAAGTAACAACTTTGAACCACCAATCAGCGAACAATGCTGTAATGTGAACACAACTTTTTAAAGTAAAGAAGTAGCAACTGTGTTACAGTTCAGCCAAAACACATTACCTTACTTCACTTCTGTGCGTTGCTACTGAGAACACAACTGCGAACTTTATTACTTTAATTACGTGATCCATTGATTTGTGCAGTGTTTAAAAATAAAAACAAAATGGCTGCACCTTAAAAAAAAAACAACCTGAACTTTTAATTAAATCTGCACCACCTCTTCTTTAGAGCCCGTTCCAGTTCCTCCGATTTGAATTTTGTTTTCTTTATAATTAAATTATAAATAGTTTAAGAAAGTTAAATTTGTCAGTACATTCTCTTTATGGTCAAAGCATAGAGATGGCGGTGTCATTGAATCTAAAAAGAGAATTTTTTTCCCTGCTGCATCGTTCTGTGAGCGAATGTCTGGCACGGGTATGAATAATTTATAAACTACTTGACTTGAAAAAGAAGCGAGTTTACATAGTGTTAACATTATTCTACCGTTTAAAGCTAAGTAATTAACGTTTATTAGTGCTTTCAAGTTGATGGAATCAAATTATTTGACACTCAGTATTTGCATTTTTAAGTGTATTAAAAGGATAGGTTCCTATGCAAAGTGTTTTCAATGCGTTTCACTTGCTGATTTAATTTTTTTTTTTTTTTTAAGTTGGGGGTTTTGAGTGCAGAGGTCAGCATTTGAATTGAGATGCCATGTTATTTTATGACGTAATTTATGATGACCTTTCATGGGGAGTAGTAAGATTTTTTTTTATTTTTTTTTTTTGGGGGGGGGGGGGGGTTAGTGATTTGTTGGGTTGAAGGGTTAGAGTTGATGGGGGTTTTGACCGGTTGAAAGTTGTCTAAAAATTGCAGGGTTAGAAAGTTAATTTTCTGATCGGGACCGGTCTTTTCTGGCGTGGAAAAATTGATTTTGGTTAAAGTTTAGGTTACTATTTCTGAAGGGTAGGGAAAATAATTTTGGTTTGTTAAATGAACCGGTCTGGACCGGTTTTATCTAAAAATTGATTTTTGGGTTTTTGATCTGAGATTTGATTATTTTTAGTTTTGAATGAACATTAACATTTATTTAGGGATTATTGTGATCGGTTGTGACGAGTTTGTCTAAAAATCCGAAGCATCGAAAACCTGTGTCCTTGTAATGGAATTATTAAATAGGATTTGAAAAAAATGTTGTGAAAAAAAGTAAGTGTAATGAACCGATTGAACCGGTTGTATCTGTTTATTTAAATATTATTTGTTCCATTGCAGTTTCGTTCACGTAAATTAAAGTTTAATCAAAAATCAAATGTGACCGGTTTCACACAATGTGTCTAAAAATTCCAAATTTCAAGACTACTAAACTTTCAACTTCATTTATCAATTTTTACACATACTTACTTCCATCAGAGACAAATGAAAGTACGACCGGTTTTCCATCTCATCTAAAAACCCCAATATCAAACCAATCACTCATCTATAAACCCACAAAGAATTTACAAACATTAAAAACCAGGATTTAGGAAGATTTAAACCAAACCCTTTGAGTTATCCACTACTCATGAATAATATAAAAATAATTATAACCAGAAAAAAAAATATATAAAATATCTTCCTCTCAACTAAACACGAGTTCAAGGTGAACCATTTTCCCAATTTGGACAAAAGGCGAAAACGACGCCGTCCAGCAGCCAGATTTGGAGGCCAAGCTAAACCGAGGCAATAACATCCCTTTAAGCCAGATGTAAATCACAAAATTTATTTTATTAATTGATCCCTAGAGAAGCAAACACTCAGGGGCCTCTACTTATTTCATTTATTGATACCCGAATGTATAAAAATAAAAAAAAAATTTTTTTAGATGAGTTTCGGGTGAAATTTGTCGAGGTGTGTCGATCGAGGGGTGGAAATACCAAACATTCTTTTTTACTACCCGGAGCTGTAAAACTGATGAGGGACCGAGGGCGTGGGAACTGGCCAACGTCGCATCTCCCTCAAAAAGGAGGAGTCAGGTGTTTATGTCAATGTGGGTGGCTGACCTTGTCATATCTTGTTTTTTTTTTTAATATATTGATTGTTTCGTGTGATTGTCGCTAGTTGGCGTTGGTCGGGGAGCTTTTGCTAATGGTATTTGGGTTAAAGGGGTTAAAAGAGATTGTGGTATGTTAGAAATGGGGTTGATTGGTGGG
Source organism: Pachymerium ferrugineum (assembly GCA_034686365.1). NCBI lineage: Eukaryota > Metazoa > Arthropoda > Chilopoda > Geophilomorpha > Geophilidae > Pachymerium > Pachymerium ferrugineum. Next base: position 104,910 of record JAQGAS010000010.1, read on the forward strand.
TAGGTGGGGGATTAGTTTTTATGGGGTGAAGGACGAGTGGAAGGTAAAGTTACTTCCGGTGTTATTTGACTTTTGATGGAAATCAAATGGTTATTTTACGGTATAATTTGTAAAATTTCATTTTTTAACGGGATATCATAACGGAAATTCGTTTAACTAGAAGCGGGTACGTTGCAATTTGAGTTGAAGATTTTTACGATATGAAACTAGCGGTAGTATACTAAATAACGTTTTAACCAATAACCTATTGTAATATAAGTTTGCATAATTTTTAACGGTGCCAAGCGTAACGAAATAGCATTATAACCCATAGCGGTATAAGTCGTAACGTAAGCGTAAAATTGTAGTTGGAAAAAATCACAAGTAAAGCGTTTTGGCTATAAGAAAATAGAATAAATAAGGACGTTAGTGGTCACGTAAATTCCTAAACTAATGACAGCGACTAAGATTTGTAAAATCCGACCTACATTCCGGGATTCAACAGGCGAATCTCTCTTTTTTTTAAATAAAAATCGAATAAAATATAATCGATAAAAATATCCATTTTCCAATAGGGATTTACCGATTTATAAATCTCGTATACTCAAGGATTGTCGACTCTTGTCAAATTTCGGTGTTATCATCATGTCAAAAACAAAATTTCCCTACACAAAACACACATCCGGTTCGCGCCCTCTTCCGATAAAACTCAAAACAATGAAACCCGTATACATACTCAATGAGCGAAACATTTGACCCATAACAACCCTAACGTCCAATTAATACTATTGTCTCCTCCTTACAAACACCTTACAAAACCTTACAAAAACCCTCCCTCTTAAAAAAAAAAAATTTTCCCCTCAATAAACCTCATCCATATTGAAAGACACCTAAAGGGAAAAAGAGAGAAAGAGACTTGTGTTGTCATGCATTGATAAAGAGGGGTTCCTCGAATTTCACCTTCAACCATTATGCAGCCTTGTGAATACTCAGAGCAAATCCTACACCCATGGAAAGAAAAAAAAAGCATAGGATTACATGAGGGATAAAAATATTTGAATAAAAGAAGGGGAAAGGAATTATTGAATGAAAAAGGGGTTAAGATGGAGTCACTTCCGGTTTGTGAATGGAAGGAGAGGTAATTACAGTTGGCCTCTATTTTATGCTGAACTAGCATTGACCTTTGAACTCTTTGAAAAGAAGGGGGATTAAGGGGTAGGGGGGTGTTGTGTACAAGTGATGCTAGCACTAAAATTGGACAAATGTGTGTCTCCTCCCTTGTTGATGTGTGAATCCAGCTTAAGACTTGTTCCACTCCCTCTTTTGAAAGAAAATGACCTCATAAAACTTTGGAAGAAAAACACCCAACAAGTGTTTGCCTACAAGGTGTCTTCTTATTCTTTTTTTTTTTTTTTTTTTCTTTTTTTTTGGGGGGGGGGGGGGGTTTGAAAAGTAAGAGGATTGAGTTTTTTGGGTTGCGTTTGCAAGTGGTTTTTTTTTTCTTTTCTTTTTTATTTTTTTTGTAAGTTTAAGTTTAGTTGTAAGTGGATAGGGTTTTTATAGGTGAAGGGTTTAGTGAGGGTGTTAAGAAAATTTTAATGATGGTTTGAGTTTTTTTAAGGGGTTGGGGTGTTGAAGAGTTGGAAGAGGTGAGTGACTAGATTTAGTTAGAATAAGTCATTGAGCTCCATCTAGTGGTGGTTTTTTTTTGTAAATTTTGCAGTGTTTTGTAGGTGCTAGATTAGAAGTTTAGAATTTCAAAATTGAATAGAATTATTATTAGTGTTTATAAATTGAATAGTGTGTAAAGATTTCGAAGTTAAGAATCTATTGAAAATGCAAAGTTTTATGATGTTTTAGGGGTGTTCTGGGAGAAATAAGTTCAATTCGGATTTTGAAGTTCTAGACACCTCAGCTAGATTGTTTGAATTTTTATTTATGGAATGTTTCAAGTTACTGAGAATTATTTGAAAAATCTTTTCTACATTCGAAGAATTTCTTTACTATGCAAATAAAATCTATTCAAACTGAAGTTTCAAGATTTGCATCGAGTAGAATGTCAAAACCCACAGAACCGATGGGTGCTAGAAGATTAGAAACATTCAAATTTTTGAAGCTTGCTTTGAAGCCGCTTTTGGTAGATTTTTTACTGCTAAAAAAATTGGAGAAAGAGAAAAAACAAGTACAATTACTAGTACTTCGACTATTTGTAGACCCGCCGCTGATCACAGCGCCAGTGTCTTTACTACGTCAAAATGCGGATTTCGGATCACAAGAGTGAATAAATATATTTAATTGGTAGATCAGGTAGGGAGCTGCGAGGAGTTGATTCTATATTTCTTCCTTCATTTTTGATTGTAAGTTTTTTATAAAAGTATTACAAATGTTTTTCAGAGGACTTAAAAGCTAGTCATTAAATAACTGAATGTCCAAATCATTAATCAAAAAACTGCACAAACACCTCCAACACATTGAAATTGAAACCTGAAAAATCCATCTAATTCAACCCACAAATAGAGAATAATCAACAGGAAATCCTGTTACGAACCAAATTGATGGACTAAACTGTAACTTTGATGAATAAAGCAGAGCCATAAGGGGTTACAACTTAAGAATGTGCAACCCACAATAAAATATTCTCGAGAATGACAGCATTTCCTGTCTATTCAAACAAAAGGAAAAGATTCAAAAAAAATCTCCCATTAACCCAGTGGCTGACCTTCACATTCTCCGTATCAACAAAAGTAAAGAAAAGGAAAAAAACATTTTTGGACACAATGAAATATGAAGTTAAAAAAAGAGGATTGAAAAATAATAGCAGTTCCCCACTTTTGCTTTTTATTTTTCTTTTTTTTTATCTACTCAAGAGATTTCTTTAAAAACATATTTGTCATTTTTGTCTCGCCAACAGATGAATATATTGAAGTTCTATAATTAGAAAATGGTCGATCTGATAGTGGAAAGTCATTTTATTTATGCGTTAAGCATTAAGCCTATTAGGTGATGTTTGTCTTTTAAAATGATCTTATTAACGATGGTCTTACGATGTAACGTTAAAATTGCCTCTTAAACCTCTGATAAATGTTATACCGTTATAAACTCCATGTAATAACGTATAACGCTTTTTAATCTTAAGAAAAACGTTAAGTATAAATTTGACAATCAGATTTATAACCTTGTAAGGATACCCGTTATGATGAAATTTTACCCTATAACAAAATACGTTATAATCTGTAAACTGCAACCGTTATACTACAACGGTATTCCTTGTAACTCATCCATTACAACGCGAAAACGTTGTAACGCGTTACAGCACCCATTGTAACGTTAAAACGTTACATCCTATAAAAATACACATTTTGACAAAAGTTATATCCTGTTACTGAATACGTTATTATCAATCAACTGTAACGGAATACGTTATTTGTATCTAAGATGTTATACCCTATAACGGAATACGTTACATCTTGTATCAGCTGCCACTGTAATGAAATACGTTAAAGTCACTCTATAACGTTACAAACTTAACATGATACGCTATAAAATGTAATGGCTATTGCAATCTGTAACGTACAATGTTTTCACATAAACCCAATTCTCGTAACAAATTGAAGAAGGAAAAATATGCCACGAAAAACCACTCCTCTTGCACGCATTACACCAACACATTTTGCACAAGGACAAACTAAAATAAGATTTCAAACGTTACATTACAACATCAATCATCCATCCTGACCTTATTACATCAATCATAATTCTCCTTTAAAACTACGTAAACACGAAATGAAATTTTAACATCAATTTAAAAAATGACCACCAGAGGGTCCTTTTTACCCGGATATCCGAACAGATGACTTACGGTAGCTTGATATAATGAGAGTGGGGTTATTTGAACACGTCAAAAGCTCGATTCGGCTGGGTTGTTGAGTGTGGGCTTTTAAAGACAGCTGTCAATCAAGATTTTGCAGAGGCGCAGCTGGGAAATTTCAACGTTGAAAATTACTCTTCGTCTTTTGCACGGCCAAATTAGAGTGTTGGTAGTGCATTTAATGAGTTTGGTTAGTTGAGGAATTGCGAGTGTTCTATACTTTGCTTAGTGGCGTTTGCGGCAAGTGGCAGATGGTGGTGCAAAAGAATATCGAATGACTAAATTGAATTATAGAGTTTTGTAATCGATATTTAAAGTGCGGCTAAAACGTAATGGTGTCGTAATATGGTTTGCAAAGTAACAAACTTTAATTAAGAGTTATATTTTTACGGTATGTGAATTGTTGCAAAATTACATATGGTTTGTAACGTTGCAAAGTGTTACATGAAGTTACAAATCGGTGATGGGGTTACAATTTGAAATCGTATTGGGGTTGTAATCTATAACGTTACAAACTTTTATAAAAATGTCGCTCTTCAAATTGTGAAACGAATTCATTCTTTTTTAAACATTTACAACGAATTAATCTCCCTCACATTATTTACCTAAAACTTTTTTTTTTTTAATCTTTTAACTCCAAAGGTCAAACAAGTTTGCGGTCAACCACAGACATCGAGCAGTGACTCGCCGCTTCACGACGACTCGTCATCACAAAGCGCCACCACCACAACAACACCGGACAAAATGGTCCCTATTCGTTCGTCTTCATCGCCGGATTTGTACACACGATTACAAAACTTAATGAAAAATCTGAGCCCGTCGAAGAACATCTTCTCGTCACTTGCATTCAACTTGTGTAATGATGACACTACGGGAGTCCGTGGGGACACCAATTGTTGGAATGGAGACGATATCGGAGAGTATGTAACTTTTTTTTTTCCTTTTCTTTTTGGCTAAATGAGTTTGTTAACGACCTCTGTTGTTTTATATGAAGGTTGGGTGGTAGGGGGAGATGGAATGCAAGTTGCAGGGAGGAAGAGGAAATGCAGTTGCCGTTTGTCTAATGAAAATCAAATGAAAAGATGCAGGTTTACTCTGATTTCATTTGATTTTGGTTTTTATTACCGTCGCTAGAGGGAGTTTTTTGGTTTATGGGTTGTATATGATGGGGTTTTAAAGATGTTGGTAAGAAAGAATGTTTTAATTATGTTTTTGGAGGTATGGTTTGGAGGTAAGAAGTTGAAGGTGGATCTTAGGTACTTGTCTTTAAGTTGAAGAGATGTTGTAATACATTTTTATTTCTTACAAAACTGGTAATTAGTGGAGTCATTTGTGGTATGTGGAAATATTTATAGATGTTTTAATGCCATGTCATTAGAGGTTAGCACTGCACTGTTCTAAAAGTTGATAGCTTTATACGCTTACTATTCACAAATTTACATAGCAATGGTTTTTATTGATGTCACAATTGAAGTACCGGTAGTTCAAAAGGTTTTGCAGAAAAAATTATGGAGCTTTGAAACTTGTCTCGCGAGATCTCGCCTAAAAAGATTTTACTTTGTTTAAAGTTACCTCGCGAGAACTCGCAAAATAATGAAATTGAATCACCGACGACAAAAACCTAACAAATGCTACTGCAATGCGTCTAGATTCTCAGAAATATTGTTTACTTGACCCAGAAACTATATAAAAATGAGAAAAAAAGACAAATTTACTCATTTCTGGTTCAATTCCTACATCACTTTCTCTTTATAAGCCCACTCAACTAGCACAATACATTACCACTCAACACTTAAACCACCACTAATTGCTTCCACTATTGCCTTGGTGGCGACACTTGAAACTTCCAAACTAATTTCTCTCTATTGATCACAGTTGATCTTCCCTCAAAACAAAAACCAAAGAATTCCTTTTTTGAAAAAGACATGAACATTTTTTCTTTGATTATTTTTACCACCAGAGGGAATAAACCTTAAATTCCTAAGAAATTAAAAGAAAAAAGTAGTTTAAAAAAATCCTTCCAAATCTTTTCTTTAAAACTGATTGGGGGGAATCTATAAATTAATCCAATGGGTAGAAATCGGATTTAAATTTGTCATTTTCACAAGAGGATTATCTTTCTCTTTTCCCCCATCAAACCCCATTTGGTGAATGAAGCACAAAAGAATTTGGGGGTGGAAAAGATGATCCTAGAGTCTTTGGAATCATTCATCGTTTTTGGGCTGATTGCCAACGATGCATGTTCCTTGCAGGGTGTGCAGCAATAATCTAGGGAGAGACGACGCCCTTTCTTCTGCAACACCCTCTGTGTTTCTTTTTTGCAATCTCTTGTTTATTGCATTTTGAATGGAATTGTGTTATTGTATTGATGTGTGGATTATTGGTTACCTTATAGAGAGGGTTTTCAGTTGTGGATGATGTTGGCAGGGTTCCTAACTGGCGTTTGGTACGACATGGTCAACCCTTTTATTGAGCTGAGATGTCATGTAAAATGGCACATGCGCAGTTGATGCGGAGGAGGTTTGTCAGTGTAAGTAATTGGTGTTGCCAGCTTGTTGTTATCTGTTTCATACATGGCGAATGTTTGGGAATTAGGAGTGGGGTTGTAGAGATGGGAAGGAATCAATTGGAGGAAGAGGATTGTTAATGATTGGAAATTTTTTTGGAAAGAGTTTAAAGTATTGATTTTAAAGTGGCAATCTTGATTGCGAAAGCCGGTGAACTTTTTGTTTTTCTCAGTTGGGATCATGTTGTGTACTAAGTCTTGTATGGTTTAATCTTTGAGGCAAAGATATGCTACAGTTATTATTTAATGGACAGAAATGATGTCTTGCTGGTAGAGTAGTTGCTCAACCTTAATGCTGAACTGGAAGAAAGATGTTTTTTCTGTTCAATGCATTGTGGGTATATAAAAGCATGACTCTTGACTATGTCATTTATGATACATGTGTATCATACTAGACATATATTGAAGCTGGATATCCCATGGTATTATGGGTATTGTTTTTCTGGTTAGCGGTTATCAGTCCAGAAGAAAAATAAAGCTTAATGCCACCTGTGACAACTAGGGTCATTTGTGAAGTCTGAGATATCTCCTCGAAAATGGACTCCATATTCATTTTGGGTATGCTATCACCTAGTGGTGATGATTAAAAGCTGACTCCCTTCAGCCTTATTTCTCCTATCAGAACTTGAGCTGATCCGGCTTTTGTTAAACGTATAGAAAAGGCTTGTCCTGGTTAATAATGTTCTCGCCACACTTCCATTCTCCATTTTTATACAATGCTAAATCTGCATCAGCCTGACATCGATCATCATAATTAACTACTAGAAAATCAAGTACTTATATAGCGAGTGAGGACAAGGAATATTGATACAAGAATGCTTACTTCCATACCATAGCCCAAACTATGCACCGATAATAAAGTAATAAAGTAAGCAATTGGTGGGTTATCAAAGTTTTTTAGGTGTGATGTATCAGCAGCCTGATAAGGCATTGTTTGTACACTTAAACCAGTACAGAGACAAAACTACTGTGTGAAAGTCCGCATCAGCAAGAATATTGACAAAACTATATCTTTAAGCTTCTTTACACCAAAAGAAAGTCTCAACTAAACAAAGATCCTAACTTTTCTTAATCTCTTCTGCAACAAGCAAAAAACAAACAGCCATCATCTAGCTAATTGAGATACTTAAAAAAAGAATATGACCAAAGTTTATTTACTACTTCCTAATCTGAAACCAGAAATTTTTTTTGATTCAACAGATTTAACTGTCTTTCAAGAATTATTGACAGACTCCTAATTAATTACAATTAGGCAACAACTGAGAAATGTCTCGTTTATTGAATGTCTATTATAGAAGAAATTTATCCACTTGAAACCAAAGAGAAAATCTTTAGAACACACTTTAAAGCATTGAAAACATTTCTCAACTGGACTTTTCCTTTCAATTTTCTCACAATTATTATTTCATATCAAAGTGACATGATTTTTCACTCAGACTACTTTTAAAAAATAACAATCTTTACAGAAAACATAACAAATAAATGAACCAGCCATTAGTCCAGAATCATTTACCTGGAAACTTCCAAGTTACCAATAGAAAACTTTCTGTTGGTTTAATTTTTTTTTCTTTTCTCCACTTTCTTTTAGTAGTTTTTTTCTCTTCATCTCCTAACATTTATTCACTTGAGTTAGAAAGACACGCCTTAGGGTGGAAGTGAAATTTCTCATGGAGTGAAATATTCCAAGAGGGTACTGCAAGAAGCTGGAGGTGGCTAAGAAACATGTTTTATATGAAATTTCAGGTGTAAATCAGTTGGTGAAAAGTGGGACTTTCTTTTATTCATTTTTCAAGAAAAAAGAAAGTAATGGCTACCTTTAGGCATAACTTTTTTCCCTCTTATGCACACATGATGACAGGAGGTGACCAACCAGAAGCATTTTTTAATGGCACTCTTGTGAATGAAAGAGTTTGAAGCAATGGAGAAATTACAAGTCCTAGTAAAGAGTAGGTAGAGTATCCTTGACTGAACTGACACCTTGAGCTCGATTAGAAACAGGTGCCAAACAGCTGGCTCTTAATTGATTACACAACAGCTTCCATTGCCAAATCTATTTCCTCTCTTTTTTAGAGAAGCAAAATATTTTCTCTTATCAATTTTTTTCTAATGTTTAATCACATTTTAATGATATGTTAAAATATTGTTGTACTTTGCTTATCTATCAATTTTATTTTAAGTAATTTAATGTTAGAATGAATGAATCATTGCCAAAAAAAAATCATTGGTAGAAGAATTATATGTGCAAAGATTTTAATTATTTAAGGAGCTGTATGAAAGTTCATTACTTATTCATAATCTTTTCGTGTTTTCTTGTTTGATGTAAACATCAAAGTGGAGTAAGCATATAGCTACTGGCAAAAACATAACCGGGTATTGTTTGATGGTTTGTCTTAATTTTGTGAACCCAAAGGGGAACGCTTGATTAGTTTGTAACTTTATGGACTTAGATATATGTATGTTTAAAGTTTAATTAGAATTTGATTACTATTACACATCCACTATTGGCTTCTTATGGAAGTATATGTGGTTATGCAAGTCCAGTAGGTATGATTTGACCATTTGGATAATCATGACTAGTAGTTTCTAACTGCTAGTACCATTTGATGATTTTGTAATAGTATACTGTCTATGTGATAGTCTATATTGATAACTTGAAGATGCAGGCTTTAAAAGTTTAACTCAAATGAGCACAGTCTTAGCAGTAAAATATGACTACTTACCGCACGAACCAGATACCATTAGACACTAGTAACACCTCCACTTAGCCCAAAACAGTTTAAAAATACTAATGCACAAACATAGATTTTGCAATTATATTGCAAGTCCAGTATGTCTAATCAGTACACTCAGATGGCCATAACCATGTTCCCATTGGCAGTATCAATTCAAAAAAACTATACTTACACAATAGTCCATACTGATAGCTTGAAGATATGTAAACTCTAAAAGATTGACTCAATGACTGTAGTCTTTGCAGTAACATGACTAGACACTGTGGACCAGGTATCATTTAAATCATTGATTTTGCAGTACCACCACAACAACTATTGATAACTGAACTGGATCTCAGTCTTCATTAGTAGTTTAACCATATTTAAATTTAATATTCAACTTAATCAGTTAAGTAGAGGGAATTCTGTAAAGATTGGCAGTTTAATCTACAAACTATGTGACATTTATTGCTAATTTGGTGAGAAGAATAGAGAAAAATGTAGGATCATTGATATAAAATTATATCAGGTTCTTTGTCTACTCCAGGAAACACTCTTATATATGAGTACATTGGGGAAAAAATGAGCCTCTCAATCATTTTGAAGGTCATAAACTGCAAGGATTTTTGATATTGATTTTATTATCTTGATACACTCACATTACAATTTAAAATGAAGAAAAATTGAATTGATTTGAATTTCCGTGCAAATACTAATCTTGATTATTGTTTTGTAAAATTGGTATTGTTTGAATGAGCACAGCTGCTGTTGTTAGTTGTTTCTATGGTAAGCAGTTTAAATTTTAGTGCCCGAGCAATAAAATTGTCTGCAGGAAGAGTTCAATCCCTGTGGTAATAAAAAGTTAATGCAAAGACACTGTTGATACAAACAAAAGGAATTCCTAAGGGTTGTGAATGGAGAAAAAAGGATTTTTGAAGATAAATTTTTGGTCTTCCAGCAAAAGCTTTAATAATTTACACTTTTTTCTCTCTGCTCTTCCAAATGGATGCAGGTCAGCATGGATTTTCAAGGCAGTTCCCATTGATTGGAGTCTTCCTTTAAGGGAAAAGGTGAGGTTGAGTACAATAAAAGGTGATTTTCATGATTGTTGGGTGTTTGAACCGGAAATGAATTTGCAGAGTGTATTATGGGATTAAGTTATTGCACAGGTATTGATTGGCAATGGGAGGGGGTTTTCATTTGGTTGCAAACTTGATTGAGATCAGTTAATTCCACCATTTACCACACAATGTGCACGTGGAGTTAATTGGTCTCTTTGGTTAATCAAGTCTTTAACCATTTAACCTCAATGGATAATTTCAAGGGATGAGAACCAAACATCAGATTTTTTTTTTAATGCTTCTATTTGCTTGTTGAATATCAGATTTTTCCAATTAAGAGCTTGTAAACTGAGTTATATGTAAGGTCAGATCTCTTATTCAAAATGTTGGTAGTCTATTTTCCAAATTTCAAAATTGCAGACACGATTTTACTCAATTTTAACAAGCAACTTAAATACTGACTCAAAAAAAACCTTAAATTCTACACACTTCATGGAATTTACTAATAAAAGAAATAATCTTGAATTACCACCAACACTACTCAAAATTTCATTACCCAGAGAAATAATTTTTGCACCCCTTTAAAAACCTGATAATTTTTTCATAATTCTCAATTTAGTGCAAAATAAAACTTCCGTAGTCACTGAAATAATTGGCACAAACTCATTCTGATATGCAGCCATGATTACTTTTCAAGTTGAAAATTATTCCTCCATCTTCTTTTTGTTACTTTTCAATTATCTTAATGAATATGCAGACTACCCCATTCTCTCTCCAATCCTCTTTTCTCCTCTCAAGCTCAAAGCTCCTTGTAAAAGGTAAGACAAACCACCTCTTTCTTCCTCTACTCTCCTCAACCAAAAAGGTAATCAACGTTTTTTAATGCTACAATCATACATTAATAAACAGAATTTTATAACGAGTTACAACACACTCCGCATAATAAACTCTTTTTATAAAAAATTGAATAAATGGAAACATTTTGTACAACTAATTTTAGATTCAATAGACTCGATTCAACAAGTCCTTGCATTAATACTTTTTTTTTTATCTCAACCCGGTAATAGATTTTTAATGATAAAGTTTTCTACTTCTCCCTAGAGGTCGTTGTGGTTTAATGGATGGATTCAAGTCGTCTTATTAATGAGATCCTGGTCTCTTGTTTTTTTTAATTGCCTTTTTTTAAAAAAAGGGAGCGGCAGCTAAGGTCGTGACTATGTGACAAACATTACGAGGTTAAAGACAAGCATTTAGGGCATGTTAAGAAAGATTATTCGCTTGGATACAACTTGGAGGGATTTATTTTAGATTTTTTTCCTCCCTCCTGCTTCGCGGGTTAAAGTTTAGAGAGATGAGAAATCGCCATGTTTTAGTGTAATAATGAAAAATGTCGTCTGGTGGTGGTGGTTAAGGGACACTTAGGCGCCATGTTTTGACGTAATAATGTGAAAGGAAAAGTGTTTTCTGGTGGTGATTGGAGGAATTAAAGATGGTAGTAGTAGGAATTAAGGGGCCATGTTTTTGACATAATGAAAAGTGTCATCTGGTGGTTGTTTAGGGATACTCTAGCGCCATTTTGTGACATAGGTAATTGGAAAAGTACTACCTGGTGGTAATTTGAGGAGTTAAAGATGGTAGTAGTATTTTTTCTTTAGAGGTTTTAAGGGGTCTTGTATTGACATAATGAAGAGTGTAGTCAGGGTCATTCAAGCGTCATGTTTTAACTGGTAAAGTGACCTCTGGTAGTGGTTTAAGAAATTAAAGGATGTTAGTTTTATGTTTTCCCTTGGGTTTAAGTTGTTAGATGAATGCACTTGATTTATAAACAAGCTTTGACATCAAAAAGTTGAAAGGTGTTTCCTGGTGGTGATTTGAAGCATTAAAACTGATAAATCTTAGATTTTTCCCTTTAATTGTTTTTTTGGATGTAATGTAACAAAATGTTTACAACCTGACAGCAAATTTGGAAGATAAGTTACTAGTATGTTTAGTTTAAGTGAAAACATCATTAGAAATTCATAACGTTTAGCATTAATTGGGCTGCTTTTGGTTTTAAACTTGTGCATTTTAAATGAACCCATTTGTGAAAGCCTTAGAACTTAAGTCACATGACTAGTGATTAAAGAGGGATTAATCATTGCATGTTTAATTGGTACTCTTCCGGTTGATGTTGTAGGGTTTTACGTAAAATGAATAATTGGCAATATGTATCAATATGACTGTCTCGGTTTTACCTCTCAAAAAACCTGGATCATGTTGGTGGGAAAATGTGCGACTAGTCGAGACTGGTTTCTGCATCGCAGCTGCGTGTACAGTAGAAGTCGGTTTTTGGCACGTGCCTGAGAAAGGCGAGCGTTTTAATAAGAGAAGTTGAAGGGGTTGGTAGGAGAAGGTGACAGGAAAAAGGGGAGCATAAATTCGTTTCAAGAGGATGATTCCATGTGTTAAGACTCGCTCCTGCGCATGGAAATCGCTTGTGAAATAGAGAAAAGAGCGGATGTCAGGATGATATCAACTGCCATCACCGTCCCACTTGATGTCCCACTTGCCCTTTGAATTAGGAAATGTTTATCCCTTTAAGGTCCCTCCCCTATCTATTTCTTTTCCTATTTTCCTTTGCTTGATTAAACTTTTCTTTTTAAAGAGAGAGTCAAACCTTTTGGACATGTTTATTTATTTCAAAGTTAATACACAAAAAAAATGTTAATTAAACTGAATTTCCGTTTTAATTGGTTAGATGGTTAGTTAAAATTACTTAGAGAAAAAACGGTTGATTGTCCCTTTAAAGCTGCTATTTTGAATTAGGAGTGTATTTATCTCTTTAAAAGTTTTTTTTTTGTGGATTGTTATTAGAGAGTGAAATAGTAGAGAGGTCATTTGATGATGATGTAGATGTTGAAAAATGAGTTTTATGTCAACAGATGTCATTTTGGAGTTTTTTTTTTCCCCTAAACTTTTTTTTTTGTTTGATTGATTTAGGCCTAAAGTGATGTGAAGTTTTGACTGGTTATAATTAGCTTTTTGAATATTTAGAGTTTTTAGATGTTTATTGCTGGAGGTTTTTTTTTTTTTTTTTTTTGTGGAAGAGATTTGTTTGGTATTGTAGGGTGATTTAAATTCAAAAAAGTCGTTTTTCTCCTGTTCTTCTTCTTTTCAGAAATTTTTGTTGGATTATTTCACTAAGAAAACGGCTTATTTACATGGAAATTGCGGAGGAAAGAAAAAAATTGAATTTTTTTTTTTTTGTTCTGGATTATGTTTGTGTTTTGGGGTGATTTAAAGTAAAAGAAAAACTTGTTTTTTTATGGAGCTGAAAAATTTATTGAAAAATAAATAATTTATTCATGATCATCCATAAAAGCGGCGGGTAATCGAAATAAATTTTCTGTAAGTAAAAAAAAAAATATAAAGTACGATTATTAAAGTGAATATTATATTACATCTGTTGATGAAAAAATGTAATCGTTTGCTCATAACTTCATCTTAAATTTAAAATTTCTTAGTCGTGACGTCAGCAATATGGCACCAACATTCTGTCACCCTAGAACTTTCGTAGTTGATGTATAGAAGATAAAGTTTTAGTGACTATAAATATCGCATTATCACCACCATTGTCGAAATCCGGAAATACATTTCAACGATATGTGATGAACACGTAGAAAGGTTGTTTTTAGAGGCCCGTATGGGTGCATGTCAATGAACATTGCACCCATTTATTTGGGTGTTCTACCATTTTTAGAACTCAATTCAGGTTTAAGCATTTTACAGCAATCTAAATTTTCCCACTTTTAGAACCAATTACCTATGATCTTCCACTTTTAGTACCAACAATCTATGATCTTTTACTTGTAGAACCAATAATGTTTGAGCTCTTATTTTTAAAATAATCACTCTATGATGTTCCACTTTTAGAACCAATGGTTTATGGTCTTTTACTTTTAGAACCAACTAATTAAATTCCTTTCCACCTCAACCAAGTTCACACTTGTGTACTTGTGTTCCATTATTGTTGATGTTTATATTCGCGAGGAATTATGGATAAAAACTATCCCACAATGCATTGAGAACAGCATGCGGAAAGGTTTGATGTTCTATTGCTGTTCTGGGTGATTCTGTTGAGCATTAGCCAATCACATGTGAGCTATAAATCACGTGATTTGAAAACAAGTTACAAGTTGTAGCTGGTGTAATCAGACCAAAATGGATGCCGAACCGCGGTCAGAATGATGTATTGCATAGTCGATATAACATCCGGGAATAATTAGCGAAGAAATGAACCGGAGTGAACCAACCCGGCAGGAACAGAAACAGCACTGCTAATGTGAACCAAAGTGCGAACTTATGAACAATAATTGAAATACAAGACTGTAAAAAAGAAGGCAACTATTTAATAATTCTTATAAAACCTGAATACATATCACATGTAAATGAACTGATTAGAACAAAACGAGTCGACTGGCGCATAATTTACGATTATTTCCTTTAACAAGTCGCCCGCCTTTTGTGCTGGTTTTCGGCAAGAGAACATTCAGAATTTAAAGCCGTGCACCAATCTCTCGAGAGAATTCCCAATTCGCAAGGGAGAATTTAGCGCGAGAGGTCTGATGTTCTTTTCATGACGGTGCCGTTGCACTTTTCTTTAGTCTCTTTTTACCTCCCCTTCTTTCGAAGCTTTCTCTACTTTCAAACATTGAGCCACACCAAAAACGTGTTCCTTAACTGGGGTGCCATGGGGCTACAAACTCAATGAGAGCAAAAAAAAAAAATAAGGAAAAGACTAAAGAAATGACTATAAAAAAGACCAAAAATTGGTGCTTGCAAGAAGAGATGAAGTTATAAATTTTTTTGGTTATTTGATATTGTTAATTGATTAGGGTGTGGTTCTTAGAAGTATTTTTTTTATGTTTTCTTTGAATAGGGTTGAAGGTTGGGTTTGATTAAAGATGAGAATTTTGAATAGGTACAAGTTGAATGGGTCCCTATAAATTTTCCTCTGCTTGGGTTGGGATTGAGGTTGGGGACTTTGTGGGGGTTGTGTTAAGAAAGTAGTGGTAGTTCAATCACTTTTTGACGCAATCATGGTGGTCCATTGGTCTGAGTTGAATATTAACAAGGCAGTGGACAGGGTCACGTAATTTACGAACAGGTACTTGAAGATCACAGTGGACGTGAACCGATTTTGGGGAATAAAGGGGCGAAATGGGAATGCAAATTGAACTCTTTTAAAGAAATGTTCATAATTGAGAACATTATAGAAAATTGAAAAGTTTGTGAAGTGTTTATAACTTGAATGTATAACTAAACGTGTTGCATTTCTAGGGAAGAATATTAACTGTCGGTTCTAGGAGTGAAGTGGAAGAACTACAATTGTTGGTTCTAAGTATGACAGAACTACAATTGTTGGTTCTAAAGATGACAGAACTACAATTGTTGGTTCTAAAGATGACAGAACTACAATTATTGGTTCTAAAGATGACAGAACTACAATTATTGGTTCTAAAGATGACAGAACTCCAACTGTTGGTTCTAGAGGTGATAGAACTACAATTGTTGGTTCTTAAGATGACAGAACTACAATTGTTGGTTCTAGAGGTGATAGAACTACAATTGTTGGTTCTAGAGATGATAGAACCTTAATTATTGATTCTAGAAGAGAAGTGATAGAACTACCATTATTTGTTCTAGAGATGGTAGAACTACAATTGTTGGTTTTGAAAGTGAAATGTTGTAAAATTTTAAAATAGATGAATCAACATTTAAATTTCTTTCCAAAGTTCTAACACTTTTAGAATTTGTGTAAACTTAGAAATCATTCTTTGATTTAGAACATCCTTCTTTTAATCTTAACAAACAAGACTTATAACCTACTTTTAAAGACACATAAAAACTTGGAGTTCCATGAGAAATTGTCCATCTTTTTTTTGTTGAAAAAAAACCAACTTGAGAGTCATGAACTTGAAGGAAAGAGATGACCCTTGCAAGACTTGGGGAAAAGAAGAGAAAGAAAAAAGATAGTCCACAATTCACTTTTGCAAATGACCATTCCCCCTTTCCTCATTTTTTCCTTCTAAATCCTACCAGTCCAACATTCTTCTTCGGGGATTTCTATCTCCATCAGAGGAACTCCTCTAAGAAAAAAAAATTGAGTGTGTGAATAATCAAAAATCGAGATGGGAGCAAGGAGGAGAGAATGAAATTGTGCAATAATAATTTATCATCAAACTTTTGGAGACAAGTTTAAACCCTTGAATTTAATTCCCTGCAAATAAAAATTTATTAAAAGCCAACAAATAAGAAGAAAAAAATTTGGAAATTAATCAGCCAGCCATCAACAAAGATTTGTTGAAATAATCCCTAGTTGAAAAACAGCACATGGCTTCTTTTTGAAAAGTGAAGTGCAAGAAAAAAATGAAGAGCAGCAGCTGAGTAATTCACATATAATGAAATTAAAAAATGAGATTGAAGGTTGTTGTTAGGACATTGATTCAAAAAATTTTAAAACCAACATCAACTTCTGATATATCTCAATAGTATGTTCAAAATATGAAATGGAAGAACTTCAATTGTTCTAAAATTAAAGAGAAAGAATTTGCCTTTTAATGTTTACAGCAGAAGAACTGTATTTCATAGTCACTTAAGAGTGTGACAAAACAAAAAAAGTTCTAAGTGAACATCAATCAATTCTGCAATAAACTTTTTTTTAATCCAACACTTTCCCTGTGACAATTCCCCCAATTATCACAGTCTCAATTGCCTTAATGACCGGTCACACAATTTCCTACCAGATGGCGCCCAAATTAAAAGCCAGCATTTGACTTTTAACACCAAACTTAAATCGAAATTAGAGAAACCCTTAAAATATATTTCCTAATAACCATTTAAGAAGGATCAATTTTTCAGTGGCCATTATTTCCTAAGTAATTGAAACAATTTGTTGGCATTAAAACGTTCAAGTGATGTAATTTGGTTTTGTCAGCAGTACCAGGGATGTTCTTATCTCTTAAGTTGTAAGCGGTTGTAATTTGCAGCCAGTTATACTGGCCCTTGGAATGGCGCCAACCAACATAAAATGCGTGAAGATGATTTCTCGTCATCCGTCGCCCTCTTGCAACAGAGTTTTATACTTAGGTTTGCCTTTTTTTTTCATGTTGAGTGCTCATGTTGACATTGATGGCATCGACCAACCATGGAAAATGAGGGTGATTTAGGGGTGTATCGAAAGGATGACAACTTTTATCACATCTTTATGTCGTATTGTTTTCTCAAGGTGCTGACTTTGTGAGAATGTTGACGATCGATTTTTTTTTTTTTTTTTTATTATTATTATTATTAAAGTTGTTGGTTGTGATTAATATTCAATGAGTTGGAAACGGAAGTTGTGTAATTATGTTAATTGGTTTATTTGTTTGGGGTTTAAGTTGTTTGCTTGGGTTTTTTTGGTGGGTGATTGATGAGTTTTTTGGAGGTTTGGAGGAGTTGATGTTGGAAATTTTTTAAGTCATTAAAATGGTTTAAAAAACTGCAGTTTTCTGATTGCTTAATTTTGGTTAGTTTAATCAAATTTATTTAGCTTTGTTGGTGATGTCTTGGTTCAATCTGAAATATGTAATTTGGTCATGACCCAAAATTGTTTTGTCATCAAATTGATTCATTTTCACACCATTTTAAAGGTTGTCAAAACAGTAAAATACAAAGATTTCCAACTCAATTTAATGACAGTCATCAATTTGGAAGAAAAGAACCAAAAGTTGCTTGTCATCAATTTGGGTTAAATTGAGTAAATTTCAATATTCGTGTAAATTAAATGAAATATTTAAGCTTTGAATTCAGTCATCAATTAAGACAATTGATGACAAAGAAATGGTTTGGGTCAAACTTAATTGATGCCTGTCATCAATTGGTTCAAGCTGATGACAATTGATCCGTTTTTTTTAAAAATTGAGAAGAGAGATGTCATCAAAATGAGCCAGAAATATTTAAGTTTTGAATTCAGTCATCAATTAAGTCAATTGATGACAAAGAAATGGGTTGGGTCAAACTTAATTGATGCCTGTCATCAATTGGTTCAAGCTGATGACAATTGATCCATTTTTTTTTTTAAATTGAGAAGAGAGATGTCATCAAAATGAGCCAATCATCAATTGATTCAGTTTTTTGTCATCAGATGACAATTGATTCACGTTTTTCTTTTTTTAATTGGGATAATGGGTGTCATCAAAATAGGTCAAACATATTACATCAACAAATCCAAGTTAGAAGTTGAGCCAAAAATATAAAAAATGTAGCAGTGTATAAAATCGATATTTTCTTAATTGATTTTTTTTTCCCTTTTAATAGATACACGAAAACGATCGTTGGAGTCAGTATGAGCGCACAAAAATACAACCCAGAACTGGAATTAGATCAAACGACGGATGAGAAAATAGCTCAACTCGTAGACAAACTGAAAGCCATACGGCAGGTATAAAATACACACTTTGTACACACATATTATCCAGATGTTTGAATTTATGGTTGTGCTAGCTGAAGGAGTTAATACATTTGTAGAGATGGAATTAAAGTAGTGGAAAGAGTGTAAATTCGACCGTGTAATGAAGGGTTCATTGATTCTGACGCACGTTTCAATTTCAGATGATTTTAACGAGCGCCAATCCTGCGCCTGAAGCTGATACGCTCATGAATGACGGAAGTGGAAGCGGCAATTGGAGGAGAAATAACGACAGACTTACTTCGGATGATGAGGATTATGATGACTCGGATGTGGCCAGTGGCAGTGGAAATGGAGATGGAGATGATGATGGATATAATGGACATAGTAGGAGTAAAAATACCAATAAATGGAGTAAGTTATTCAATTTTTCTCATCAATTGATTCATTTTTTAATTGATCACCCAATTTATACAAAATCAAACTATTTAAATTTACTCATTTAATTTTGATTCATTTTTTGTTGAGTCATCAAATTGGTTAATCTTGAACATTAAGATTCCTACAATATTGTCTAATATTAACTCTATATTCAATCATACAAGATGAATATTTAAACTTGGGTCATATAGGAATAAAAGTTTTGTCATATTGGATCAAAATTAAAAAATTTAACGTACAACTCTTTAAACCAATATTTTTAAACTTAAAAATCCTATTTATTAATTAGCTCACATCTTTAATCTAATTCTTCTATTCTGATGTCCCCATTGTAGCAATCCCGCACGTTTATGATCCCGCACAAATTTTTCTCTTTTAATTACCGCCGCATTTTAAAACTGAACGAACCAATAGAAACTAAAAAACTCCCAACCCAAAAATAAATAAGGTAAACTGTTGACGCCAAATAAAATAATTGCGTAAAGGAGACTAAGTTTTACCACCAGGGGCGCTACCAGTTTAACGAACCCATCAAACCAATAACACTCCTAGGGGGCTCCATTTTAGCCTGAAGTGTGCTCTGATTGGTCTAATTTAGTCACATGATTGAAGAACAAGTTATAATGGGATTAAGTTGGGGATATGACAAACTTTAATGTAATTTTAACATTAATAATTAAAGGGTGTTTTTTTAAGAGATGTGCACTAAAGTCATAGGATTTTTCTTACATTTTGAAATATCTTTATTGATACTATGTGGTGGTTTAAATGGGATTCCTATGGGTTTTCCTGTCATCTGCGTTCTCGAGGTTTACGAGGGTATTATAAGATGAAAAGTCGATAGTCTGCAGGGAAAAATATGTTCCCCTTTCGACATGATCGTACTTAGTATTCTAATAGAAGGTTAGGGAATGGATTAGAGCACTTCCGGGTGAGTTAAGGCTTCATTTTTCTAGAGAATGGGTTACTGGAGTTTAATGACCAGGGTTTTTATAGTAGGATCTGCATTAGTAGTAATGTGTTCAAACCGGAAGGAGTTTTTTTTTAATGTTTAGAATGTTTTTTTTTTTATTTATTTCCGTTATGGAGTTGTTAGAAGTGAATTTTTTTTTTGACTAAAGTGAACCTCTGATTGCCCCTTTAATGTTTATTTTATGGAACTTATCTGATAAAAATTTACGCGCATGTGCAGATCAAGTGTTATACTAAGGAAGTTACGTCTGGTGTGAACAAGCAAAACTCAACTGTGTTGCGTGAAGTCAAATGTGAATATATTTAAGATCCTACTTGTTAAGACCCGACCAGTGTAAACGGAGTTGAAACTCTACTTCGTTACGTTACGTCTGATGTGAACACAAATGTGAACCAACCCAGAAAGCTTACATCAGAGTATTTTAAAACGCAGAAAACAGATATTTAAAGACTATTTATCAAATTTCAGCTTCTCAAAAACCAGATACGGACGACGACCTACAGATAGAAGAATCCGGCGCTTCATCACGTGACGACGACGGACAACGTTCAAATCCAGGATCGACAGCAGCATCGACTATTCAAATGAGCAGCTACATGTCGGCTTTAAGTGTTTTAGTCATTTTTATTTTATCTCCATCGTTAACTGTCACATCATGGTGAAGA
Organism: Pachymerium ferrugineum; assembly: GCA_034686365.1. Lineage (NCBI taxonomy): Eukaryota > Metazoa > Arthropoda > Chilopoda > Geophilomorpha > Geophilidae > Pachymerium > Pachymerium ferrugineum. Next base: position 125,602 of record JAQGAS010000010.1, read on the forward strand.
AAAACAGTTAGGGATTTGCCAACCACTGTAATTCTAAAGAACTCTGTGCCATTTTGTAGCCCGTAAACTTTTTTTTTTTTTTTTGTTAAACTTTTTTTTTTCAGTCTTAAGCCCATTTGACTCTTGATGACATTGTCATCGCAGCTAGAGTCACAGATATTTTCTCGTTTCTCGTATTCTTCTGCTGAATCATATTTCATTGTAACATCATTTTTTTTTCTTTTGGAATTTTTTTTTTCTAAAACAGAAGTATTAAAAAAAATACCCATGTGTCACATTTTTAGAATATTTGTTTTTATTGTGTTAATTACACTTTTCTTATCACTCGAATTTTTTTTAAAATTAATTTTAAGGTTAAAATTTTAATTTTTAGATTGGAGAAAGTTTGATGAACCAAAATGGGTTAATATTTGATAGTATTTGTAAATAGCTTTAAAAAATTATACGTTTAGGGGAATTATGGGATTGGGGATTTTTTTTTTCTTTTTTGGTTTTTATTATAAATTTTTAAAAATGTGCACATCCCTAATCTTACTTTATAAAGTAGAAAAGTGTTGGTCAAGTGGTTTTTTTCTTAATTTTTTTTAATATGTATATTATTGAATTTTTTTGGAGGGACAAGTGGATTATAGTGGTGGAATGAGTTAAGCTTTAAGGTAATGTGTAAAAAAAAATTTTTTTTTTGGAAAAGAAAAAAAATTATAAGATTGAGATTTTAATCTTTCCACTGTGGATAGGACAAGAAAGTTTAGAAATGTTCTTAGTTTTTTTAATTATTAATATTATAATTATTAATTAGCAATATTCATAAAAGATGGCGCTTTGAGTTTTATATTTTGTGTGATTTTCTTTTTAATTTTAAAAATTTTCTAAAATTGGATAAAATTCACATTTAATATTAAAAAGTTATTATAATTTATTAATAATTATAATGGATATGGGATTTTAGAATTTTTATTATTTGGTGCTGCTTCTTTTAGTGTGATTGACATGAGAGTGAAATCTTGTCAGAAGTTGTAAAAATACATGAATGCTGCCAAGTTGTCTTATAACTTGAAAATGCAAATTTGCCTGATTGTGATAATTCATACGTTGCTGTGCAGACATTTTATTATTTTTAGGAAAAGTAAATGTCAAAGTTTGCTTGGTTTTATGTGTTTTTATAACCCCATTTTAGATTAATAACAAAAATACAAAAAAAAAAAATATGTTCACTTTGTTTTTCTATCCAGCCAAATGTATTTTACTGTGCCAATGTGTAAATATTTAAGACAATCTTATAATTTTTTTCACAAATTGGAATTATAATGTGTTTTTTAACGGTTTTTAATTTGCCACGTGTTTAGTTTTAACATCTACTGTGACCTAATAGGTCCAACTCCTTTTTTTGCACAGTACGGAAGTTGTGATGGAACTTTTCTAATTTTCAGCCATAATAACAACAAAACAATAATATTGAAAAAAAAGTGTTTGTAAACTTTTATATATTTACTTCTGTCAATATTTTTGCCTTTTTAGTTTTCTTTTTTATTTTAAATGTGAATTTAGTAATGGTGATATATTTTTTTTTGTATTTATTTCAGTTTTAATGTTTTTCCCCCATTGAAAAGCTTCATAGGACAATTTTTTTTTTAATGTGTATTCTTCTTGTAATGAAATAATAAAAAGTGTAAATTATAATATTAATAAGAAAATTTTATTACACAATGTCTAGCCTATTTTTTTTACAGCCGTCGTCGTAAATAGGAAATTTTTTGGCAACATTTCCATTGGGTAATATTAAGAACATTTTTATAATTATAAATTCAGTCAACAGTTGGCGCAAGTGTTCAAGCCATACTCGCCATCTATGGGTGGAATTGAGAAGTAGATTTTAAAATAAGCTTACAAAATGGCGGGTTTTTGAGTTGTTGTAGTGTTTTAAAGTTGTTTCTTTCCAATTTTACGGGCTTTGATTAACGAAAAATGAGGTTAGGGGCTTGTCTACGACATTTGAACATGAGTTTTAGCGGGAGTGGGTTTTTAATTGTTTACCAAATGGGTGCCGTTAAATGTCTGCTTGAACACGGGCAAAAATGTTTGGAGAAGATAGATAAATTTGCGGGTTGTTCTGGTGGATCTTTAGTCGCAACTTTAATGGCAGTTGACAAAATGAAAGTAGAAGTAATGTTTTTACTGCCAGTTTTAAATTTATCAATATTCAAAATCTATTTCTTTCAGACAATGTTGGAGAAAATCTACGAAATCGCGCATAAAGTGAGGATTCAGCCGCTTCGTTCATTAACGCCGGGTTTTCATCTAACGGAAGAAGTGAAATCCCATCTGCACACAATGTTACCCGACAATGCGCATTTACTTGCGAGAAATAAAACGTTCGTTTCCGTTACGAATGTCTCCCAGCTTAGAAATGCGAGATTTACTGATTTTCAGAGTAAGGATGAGTTAATTCAGGTGCAGTTTCTGTTTAACATTCACATTACATTGTATTAAATCAATTTTTTTTACTGTAGTGCCTAATGTGTAGCTGCTTTATACCGTTTTATGATAGTTTTCGAGCACCAACATTTCGTGGAAAAGTAATTCATGATTTTCCAATATTCAAATTAGTGTAAAAAACTTTTACTTCTATTAGATATATATAGACGGCGGTTACACGTCCAATTTGCCCCGCTTTTCTGACGGACGTACGATCGTCGTTACGCCATTCAGTGGGGAACACGACATCAGTCCAGACGAACCTGGGTGCAAGAAATTTATTTTCCGCGAGCAGTTATTTTGCCGTAGTGTTGGCAACGTTGTCCGATTGAAATACGCACTTTTCCCACCGGATGAGTCAATCATGCAACGATTTCACGAAGATGGTTACCAAGACGCGGAGATATTTCTTAAAAGAGAAGGATGGTATTCGTAGAAAGGTGAAACGAGTTAACTATTTAAAACTTCTTTACTTTCTTGAAAGTATTTTTGTTGGTATTATACAAAAATGTATTTAAAAATTCTATTAGAAATAATAGCTTGAATGAAAAAAAAAGTAAAAATATGAAAATATTACATTTTTTTATTTCGAATTTGATCATAAATAAATAATTTTCCAATTTTAATTCTTCATTCTACCAATCATTGTCATCATCATCATCTGATCCCAATTTTCCTCTACCAGATTTCAGTTCTGACATTAACACATCTTTAATTGCTGAACGTGGATCTTTCTCCAATTCTGTCTTCAAGGCTCCAACTTCCGCCAACATCCATTCAAGGGCTAAGGAAGACGACAAGAAAAAGTAAGTAATATGTTTGTAATCCATAAGATTATACATTATAAGTCAAATTGCACGTAACTGACATACAGGTCATGTAAGTCAAACTATATATACTACTTAAATTTTGGTCTGCATTCAAAAAGCTGCTTACGTTTATTTTTTAACTTACGAAATTAGCATCCTTCTAGACCTTACGTAAGTCGAGCTTATGAGATCATGTGTAAGTCGCATTTAAGAATTTACTCGTGTTTTACGTAATGACGTCACAAAAGTTACATTTTTATGTTCAGAAAGTTTTATGGATTAAAGGGATTCCCTGATGCTCTCGTAAGTTATTTCAAAAACTTATGAAACTTTATGAACATTCATATTGTTTCTTACTTCATGAAGCTCTGTTTTATTAGCTGTTAGTTAATAGTGTTATGATGTAATGGTATTATCGTGGTATGGTGTTGGCCGGTGCAAGGCCCTAGCAGCCCCTGGTGACAACTCCTATTCTCTGTCATATAAGTTGGCACTACCTGTAGGTGGTGCCAACTCCAAAAATTGGCCTTTTGTTATAAGAACTTACCATTCAATGTAAGTTTCATTCCATTGAAGTGAAAAGGCCCAACGAATTGTTTCTTATTGTCTCCCTCAAAGTAAATAAACAGAGTAGGCAGGTTCTTATCTGGGTAGTTGGGTACACAAGTAGTTGAAACGCTCTTTAGAAATTTAGTTGCTGGATGTTTCACAGCTAACTGCACTAAAAATTGATTTATTAATGTGCACAAGGGGATCCTAATATACCAAAAAAAAAAGTCAATTTGCAACATTTATCACGCACAAATATAGTGAAATATTACCCTTGTTTATACAAATGCAACACAACCCAAACTCCATCTCCAGCTTTATTCACTTCATCAATATAATCAACTGCAGAAATCTCACGGATATCTCCAAATTTTGCTTTTCTACTTATCTCTTTCATCTCCTGAATCCTCTTCATCCTAAATTCACATAATTAATTATTCTTAATGATATTTTCGCCAAAAGGATTGAGTAACCTGTATTCCAAAATGACTTTCTCATCCTCTTCGTCCTCTAATTCATCCAACTCATCCAGACTCATTTCCTCAAATTTTTTTCCTGGAATGAAAAAAAATGATAATAATTAGAAAAAATACATTAACTTATGTAACTCGTGTACCATTCTGCGTGTCCTGAATGGCTTGTTCCACTATGTTTACGATCTCATCTTCCGTAAACGTTTTCTCCGTTTCTTTGGGTGGAATAATTCCCTTCTCTCTAAGCACATCGTTCCACTGAGTATCTTCGTTTGGATTCTACGATTCAAAAAATGATTAATAAGCATTCAAATCCAACTTAAAGATACACTCACCTGCATTTTTATTCACACAGATTTAGATGAAATGAGCACGACTATAGAACCGGAAGTGAAAAGGTTAGGCCCAGTTGCATTACGGCGGACGTTTCGTTCATTGTCACTAGATGGCGCTGCTAGATCGTAAACTGCAAATTTTGTTAAAATTTGAAATTAAGATGTTTAAAAATTCTTTTTATACAAGAAAAAAAGAATGTAGTGTCACTAGCCTTTAGTACATGTAGAAAAATGTAACCCTGAATAGTATGGGAGTGGTTAAATTCCTGGTGACAAGTAAAAAGTCTAGTCGCAGTGTGCAAAATGAAAAAGGAACCCTTTTATTATTATTTTTTGTTCTTTTTACGACTCATCATGCCGGAGCTTGGGTTTATCTGATGATAAGTAATGATAGGTTCCTTAGATAAAAATAAATATAGTAATATCTAGAGATTAGTCATTAGGAGCCTTATCCTTTATACTATTGTGATGTTGTATAGGTGTGCATTGTAAATATTTATACGTTGTGGTGTAAGTAATTGGAATGTTTTTCCATGAATTTTGAGATTGAAGATTCAGATACTTTCTAGTGAATGTTTGAATGTTTAAACTGTACCTTGGTACAGTTTAAGAGAAATTGAACTTTCTTAATGACCCATAAAAGTAAGTAGACAGCATGCCTTTTGATTAAATTTACTTTAGAGGTTATAAATTTTATTTCTTCATCCCGTAGTAATAAAGGAAAATGCAAGTTGATGGTTTGGATCAAGAAGAGATTTATTTATATCAAGTAGTGGTTTATGTCAGTGACACTTGGGTTATGGTGCTACAAGGAATGATAATTAAAGACTGCAGTTTGGGTTGATAGTTACTTTCTAACGAGAGGAAAAGCTTTAGAGTAGAGAGAGCGCAAGTGAAAGACGAATAAAGTTTATAACGCTACCGGCGACAGTTACGGTCATAGGCGGCAAGAACATGTCACGAAATCAGAGTGATATATTGTTCTTGCCAAATATTAGGCAAATCAAAAGAGATTCATTTTATAGATCCACAGAATGATCTTTTAGTTCATCTAGAAGATTTTGCTACTTTGGGGATTTCATTAAAAAGATAAAAAAAAACACAAACAAGAAAATTTTGTAAAATTACATTTCAAGCCGGAATAACGTAAAAAAAGAAATTCCCATGGACAAAGGAAGTAAACTACACAATTTAACTCTAATTCTTTTTTTTTCTTTATAACTTACATAATATGATTTCTTCGACTTCCCATCTGACATCACTCAATCCAATTATGTGGAAAATTCTTTTGATTTGTCACTAAGCAAACACTGATCGTATTTCAATTTCCTTTTATATCAACAGAAGAAACTTCCTTCCACGACAGTTACAAAGTTCATGTAATAAATAATCAAACATATTGAACACACCTCCTTCTGACTCAATAGGGAGTTCCTATACAATTTTTCTTTCAACTTGACAGAATAAAGAGTGACCTTGTATATATTTTTTTCGAACCCGTTAAAGCATTGTTTTAACATTCTTTTCTTGTTTTTATTTTGGAATCTAGACATAGTTTCTGTCTGGTCTGTGTTGTCCTTTGGGATTTTCCAAAACACTTTTACACAGGTTAATAAGGCAGTAAATGTGAAATTATGAGAGATGTTGCACATAATTTTGTCTGGTTGAATTGCACGTGTTGGAATTATAAAAGAAAGGGTTTTGTAAGTTGTCAACTGCCTGCTGTTTACTTTAATATAATTTGCTGAGGGTTGGGCTTGTGCATCTAGATCTGTTGAATATGAGATTAATTTTTTTTACAAGTTTAGCTTTGGGGGTGGTGCTGGGCTATGTATCAAGCAACATTTTTTCTTTGCCCCTTAGAAAGGTTAATATGAAAAGGGGAAGGTTTAAAAGGGGCCTGCAAGGAATCTCTGCAACTCGAAATTAGTTTTCTAAGTTGACTCGTTGAGGTTGAGTAAGTTGAAAAGGTGTTGCAATAGGGGTTCATTAAAACTTTACAGAGAGGAAGATAAAGTTGGTTGTAGGTTTTGAGGCATTCACCTTGAATTTTAAAAGGGTTTTTCTTTACAGTAAACAGTGTTGGATATTTATTCTGACTAGATGATATAACGTGGTATGATTAAGTGTTTGACTTTTCTTAGGGTGAATTTCGCCAAATTTTCAGTTAAAACTAAACCTGTTTCTTTGCTGACAAATATCATTTGACTACTTACAACACTTTTAAAAAAAATTTGTATCACATCGGATATAGATTCAAAAAAAAAGTAGGAAATGCAGAATCAACTCCTCGCAGCTCCCTACCCGATCTATCAAATTTTAAGTCTTGCCGGCAAAAACCAAACCTCACTAACCAAATTGACCAAATTTAGTTATTCACACTCTTGTAATTTGACGTTATAAAAACACGGCGCTGTAATCAGCGGCGGGTCTACCCATATGCTTCCTCGGAGGAAGCGTATAGGTAGCCATTTGTAAAGTAACACGACCTCTGGTGTCATTAATTTCGCCTTCGAATAGCAGACGACGCGAACGATTTTCACTTTTTTAACCGTATTAAACCCAAAAATTCAAAAATCTAAGACTCAAGTGCACATTCTCGTTATATAAGCTACCTTCGTGCAAAATTTCAGGTTTATAGGGTCGGTACTTTTTTCGTGCATCGACTGACAAACATACAAAATACATACATACACACACACATAACTCAACTTCGTTTTATTATTATGGATGATGACATGAACATTGCAAGGTACAAGAGTAGTCTTAACTGAGCACTCATTATATGCAAAAAATGTAATTTTACCATTAATGTTTAATTGATTTCATTACGAGATTTCAAAACTCAATAACTTGTAAACGAACGTGGTTGGATCATTAAATTTCAACTAAAATACACATCTTTACAGTCATTTCATGTATAAAAACACTGTAGGGTTTTCAAAAATCATAGCAAGAATCACCAAATTCCCAAGTACAACAATTTCAGAACGCAACAAGTTTTTTTGCAGTTCTTAAGAAAAAATCCAATTAAAGTGTATTTTTTTGCAGGGCCTTGCAAAGTATATCACCAATTACACCCTCGTCAAAAAATCAAGTAATTAACTTTTAACTACACAAAATATATTGTATTGGAACAATAAGAAAACTAATTGCTTAACATTAATCAAACTAAATTTCTGAAAAAAAAAAAAAAAAAAAAAAAAACCTTTAGGCAGTAATGTCCAGTCAACACAAAACTGTACCACTCTTGCAAAGTACCAACGACTCGTTTATTTATTTACTCCCATCTCGACCCTATTGTCTTCCCACGCACCTATCACATTTCTCTCTAAATTAAAAATATCTCCCAATCTCTTTTTAAGTGTTTCTTATATCATGTAAAAAAAAAAATTCCCGCATCTAATGACATGCTAAACCAGATAGCATCAAACATTTCATTCTTTTATTCATCAGGGTCAATAGCAAATGTTCTCTCGCGTAAAACGTACCGACCTTCAAAACTTGAAACCTACAGTTTTTAAATAATCTACTCCAATGAATTAATTTGCCTCAACATCTTCCTAGGAACTCGAGGAGTGGCCAACAAATGGAGAACACTGTGATATGAATAGTAATTAGAAAATGTTAACTGCTAGAAATTGCAGCTGTTAGAATGATTTATTTTCATAAGAAAGCAGAAGAAACCAGACAATTTATTTTCGTGGAATATCTAATTAAAACCTCAGTATAACGACAATTTGTTATAATTATTGTTGAAAAAGAAAAGCCTATAAAGCACTAAACAAAAATCAGAACTGTAACACTAAAAGACAAACCGCGACAAAACCAAATACTTTGAAAAACCTAAAAAGTAAAGAAATAGCAAGGCAGAGTTATTGCTGAAGGTCCTGTTTCATGCAAAGATGGACATATTAGATCACTAGGTTTGGTTTAGGATTCATCGCGGTTATGATTCATTTATTCCACACTCCTTTGTTTTGCTTTTTTTTTAAAGTAATTGAAGTTGTGCACGGAAATGCTTTCGCAATGGTTTTTTCACCTTCAAGTTCGAATCTTATTGTTTAGTGTTGATGATCTATTAATTGGTGATTTGTTGAGGAAGGAAAGGGTTTGGTTCCTTGGATGAGAAAAAAAAAAGTTTGTGAGTCTCTTGAGTTTGTTTGAGATTGAGTCAGGCCGGATATAACAGGTTCATGTACTAAACAAGCCCTTGTTTTAGCTTTTTTTTTATATGGTGGTAATTATGAGGGAATTAAATGTTGAAGGTAATGTTCAGCGTAGAAAATTGTTTTTATAATTTTTATTTAGTAAATTGTAAAATAAAATTTAACACAAAAAATTACAACTTTTACATGATTTTTCCAATTTCCTTACAAATCTTAATTTCCAAAGAACAAAATTTCCATTTTTCCTTCTTTTGTAATCACTATAAACAGAATTAATTTCGGGTTTTTAATGACGTCCCAAACAAAAATTTCAAAATACCCTCAACAAAATCTTCAATATTATTATCTTATAAATTCTCCTATAGTTGACTCACCTCCAACTGTTGAGGTGCAGCTTAACTCAAAGAAACAACGGTCAATGCCAGTTTTGAAATAGAAAAAAAAAAGTGAAATTTATTCAGTAAAACAAGAAATGACGGTCTAATATTCCAATCGAGTGTGATGAATTGATTTCTTTTTACAGTTAACATTCCAAGGTCGCATTGTTTTCCCCCGTCATCCATTGTGAGTTGGGTGCGACTGTCTCCTCCCTCATCTGTAATCAGCCGACCTTCACCTTGACTTGAGAAGATGATTCTTTCTTTGACAGATGTCACTGCCCGATCAGTGTCAGCAGGTAACATTACATTTACCTCCCTCCAATCAGAAAAGATTTTCTGGTCCACTAACCCCACAATAATAAACTCCTCCCCCTACATCCAAATATGGTCAAAGTCAAGGGCAGGAAAAGCAGGTAAATTCTTAGAAATTAATACACTAAATAAAACCTCTTTACAACGTATTAAAAAATATTATTATTAGAATCTCGCGAGATTTTCATTTTTTTTTTTTTACTTTTACTTTTAGTGAATTTCGTGACGTAATGAAAAGGCGGAGTTTGGTGACTCAACTCATTGAAGCAAGGTTCCTTTAAAAGCCCGACAACTCGTCATCACGTGGAGTTGAGCCGAGGTTGTTGATGAGGAGGACACGATAGTAATTGTGTATATATAAAACGTTTTTTTCGTTGATCTTTTTTTTTGTTTAATTGGACTGATGTATACTATGGATGTTTTAAGTGCGTGCTGTGTGCTAGTCACTTTAATCACGTTGGGGAATTGTGTTGCTCCTGCCGTTGTTGAAAACAAGTTTCAAGCTTTGGTAAGTTTTTCAATTGGTTTTTATTAGGAAGTTTTTTTTAAAACGTTAATCAAAATGTTTCTTTGAGTTGGCAAAATGTCAGGATGGTTTGTTTAAGGATTTAGGGTGGTTTCTTAGTTGATAAGATTTTCTTGTTTGGGTTTTGAGTTTCATGTTTTTAGATAAAGTGTTGGGTTGTTTTGGGGTTTTAAATTTTTTTTTTTTTTGGGGGGGGGGGTTTGGTTTTTGTTTGTTTGTAATTATTGTTGTTTCTTGTTTTTGTTTTTTTTTTTTTTCTATTTATTGCAAATTTTTTTTTTTTTTTGAGGAGTTTTTTGATTATGAAAATTGGTTTATTAGAACAAAGTGATCTTGGCAATTTTTAATTTTTTAAATCGTATTTTTGATCTATTTTGAAGTAACATGATCATTTTTATAATTTGTCACATTTTTGGTTTATTTGCTCAGATTTGGCTCATTTTTTTGATTTAATCATCTCAAGTTATGATGATTTTTCCATTTCATTTCTTGAAATTCATGATTTATTCAGTGAATTTGTGATCCTTTTTTTTTTTTTTTAATTTCTAATTTTGAATGAATTTGTGATCCTTTTTTTTTTTTTTTAATTTCTAATTTTTAATGAATTTTTGATGAAAGTACGATCATATTTTTTATCACTTTTTGTTTATTTTATGAAATTTGTGATTTTTGATCAATTTAAAATAATTTTGCACTCATATTTTACCATTTTTAAAGTAAATTTTTATCATTTTCAAGTCCATGTGTTATATAAAAGTAACCTTGGGTTAATAATTCTTTTTAATGAATTTGCTTTTACTTCAAAGAGGGAGTGCATTGACCCATTTCTAGTGGGACATGTTGATGAGTCATAATGATTGGACAGAAAATCCGTTTTGATTCAACATTGGGGATGACCACACCTTTTTAATAACTTTGTCTTTATTTATTTGCAGACATATTTAACTCAATTTGGATACGTCGAAGGTTCCAGTAATGAGAAAGGCAGCTTAATTACTGAAGATTACATTAAAAAAGCCATTATGGAATTCCAGAGGTTTGCTGGAATTAATCAAACAGGTGAATTTAATCGATTTGATATTTGAGATTTGGTTACGTCATGTTATGTAGGTCAGGGTTAGGTTTAATTGAGAGTGAGTTTAGTTCGCGGGAAAATGAGTTGTCGTAAATGAAGTGAAAAGTTTTATTCGAATTTTATGTGAGTAATTTATTTTTTCTTTTTTATGTTTAGGGATTTTGGATAATTCGACCATGACCATGATGAATATGCCGAGATGCGGCGTCAAGGACAAAGTTGGGTATGGATTGGAGGCCAAACGGAAGAAGAGATATGCGTTGCAAGGTAAACCACTTTGCTAGGAATGAGGGTTTGATTTTGATCAAATTAGTCATCGGTTTATGAAGTCATTTTTGAGGATTGTCATTTTTTTTGTTTATAGGGAGCCGGTGGCGAGTCAACGACTTGACGTATAGAATAAGTAAATATCCTTCCAAGCTGACTAAGGCTCAGGTGGATACTGAAATAGCACGAGCTTTTAAAGTAAGCCGAGTAAAGAGGTTGTTTTAGTATATTGAAATTTTTTAGGAGAACCTTTGAAATATATTTTAAATTATTGAGAAATTTTGGAAATTTTATGTCAAATGTAATAGGAATTGATTTGTAAATTTAATGTGAAATTTTGGGAATTTTGAATGAGATTTTGCAAACTTAATGACAAATTTTGAATGGAATTTTTCAAATTTAATGACAAATTTTGAATGAAATTTTGCAAACTTAATGACATATATTGCAAATTTGGAATACAATTTCGCAAATTTAATGAAATGCAAAGTTTGAAAGAAATTTTGTGCGTAAATTTTGAAACAAATTTTCCAAAATTTCTCTTCAAAAAAAATATTATTATCCAAGCGATAATTAACATTTTTAAAATTTATTTTCCGCCAGGTTTGGAGCGATTTCACCAATTTGCGCTTTATCCAAAAAACAACCGGGGGCGTGCACATTGACGTGCGATTCGTCCGCGGAGAACACGGAGATGGCGACCCTTTTGACGGCACCGGTGGCACCCTCGCTCACGCTTATTTTCCAATCTACGGCGGGGATGCTCATTTCGACGACGACGAACGATGGACAATCAATAACTACCGAGGTCCAAAATTTCCAAGAAAAAAAATATTTCCATTTGTGTTTACCAAAATTAACCGCTTTAGTCAAGAAATATTATACGTTTCCTGACTACGTCAATAGGAAGGAAACGTATTTTACCATCGTAGAAACTTGAGCAAAATTTTCTAATACAATTGAAAAACAGGAAATTCATATGAATGAAAATATTTTTTTATATGTTACAGTAACATACAATTGAAACTAGGTTTTTCGTATAATTTCATCTCAATTTCTCTTTCACAGGATCCAATTTATTTCAAGTGGCTGCACACGAATTCGGCCACTCATTGGGCCTGTCTCATTCGGATGTTCAAGCTGCTTTAATGGCTCCATTTTACCGAGGATACCAAGCCAATTTTAAACTACACCAAGATGATATTAAAGCAATACAATCTCTTTATGGTATATTTCATCTCGTCATGTTTAATTCTTTATTCACTTTTTTTATTTTTTTATTTTATAAGGCGAGAAACGAGGAAAATCAACACCAAAACAACCGACACAAAAACCAGGACCGGGATTTAAACCTGATACAGGAACTGGTCAGGAAGGAGAATTGTGTTCTGATTCAAAAATAGATGCAATTTTTAGAGTTGATAAACGATCGTTTGTTTTTAAAGGTTTCAAGAAAACAAAACTCGTATTTGAATATTATTTTTTAATATTTTGTTATTTTATTAGGTGATTATTACTGGGAAGTTGCTGATGAAGGTTTGGCCGATGGATATCCTAGACAAATTCGTAAAGATTGGGTAGGACTACCAGCTAATATTGACGCGGCATTTACTTATTCCAATAAAAAGACATATTTCCTTAAGGTAATTATTACATAATTACGTTTAATATTTGTGGTATTCAAAGTTTTTTTGTATTATTTAGGATAATCTCTATTGGAGATTCGATGGAATGAAAATGGATTCTGGTTACCCAAGACGAATTTCCCAAGGATTTGCCGGTGTCCCTGATAATGTCGACGCTGCATTCATGTGGAGTGGAAATGATAAAGTTTATTTCTTTAAAGGTTAAAAAATGTTTTTTTTTATTTTATTTTTCTACATTTTTTTTTCTTCTTTTGCTGACTCGTAATTTTTTTTTACAGGAAGTAAATACTGGAAATTTGATCAATCAAAAACGCCACCAGTCAGCTCTGATTACCCAAAAGCAGTTTCTCTATGGAGTGGAATTCCAAATAATATAGACGCTGCTTTTCAATATTCGAACGGCTACACTTATTTCTTTAAAGGCACTAATTATTGGCGGTTCAATGACAGAAGATTCAGAGTGAGTATCATAATATTGAACCATGCGCCACATATCAAGTACTGGTCATAACCGATCCGATTATTAAACGATTGTGATTATATCTTCCACACTCGTTTTGGTTTTTTTAGGAGCGGAAGTAGAATTTAAGACCGGTTACACTTTATATATGGCGCATGATGACGAGAATCGTCCCTAAATTTGGAATTAAAATATTTTTATTTACATTCATATAGGTTGACTATGCTGATCCGCCATTCCCCCGTTCATCTGCCATGTGGTGGTTCGGTTGCAAAGCAATGTCATCAGACAATTTAGGTTCCTCACCCCAATCAAGTGGTCTCAAGTCTTCAGAAGCATCCGATGAACAAATTGGAGGTATATTGAAAATGAAAAATATGTTCGCATGCGCACGACATCTATAAAGATGCGTGTTTCTTTCCTAGTTGCCAGTAATGACGATTACGTTTATGATTATCAATCAGATGGCCATCACGATCTTGCTTACAAAACTACAGGAAACGATGCTCAGAGTGTGGTAGCCAACATTTTCACATTGAGTTTAGTTACTCTCGTCTTCTCATCTTTTATCCAATGGTGAAGAAAAGTAGTCGAAAATTATTATGGTCACAGTTTAATTGTATAAATGCATGAGTAAATGCTAATATTTTATTTTCTTCAAGTTTTTTATTTTAATTGACGTAAGAATATTGAGTTGATTGTATACTGAATCCTTTTGTTTTTATTTTTTATGAGGAATGAGGATGAATGTTTTTTATTTTTACATTTATTTTTTTGTATCATCTGCTATGCGAGATGAGAATGGTTATCATTCATTAAAGTTGTCATCCAATTTAATAAAATATCTTTATTAATAAATACCTTTGGTTAAAAACAGTTTGTTTACTTTGTTAAATATCTTGTCTGATATATTTATATTACATTACCACAATGACGTCATTGCCAATGCTTTGTTGTTATTGCAAAAGGAGATAACGTCACGATACAAGTTATTTACATTGTCGCTAGGTGGCAACACCGATCGGTCTCTGGGGCCCAACGGAGATTGAATGAACCCGTGGTTCTGTGTCGAGACGCCATTTTTAGCCTGGCCATTTGTTGTTGGTCTTGTCCAGATTGTGTCGATCGTCAAGCCGAGCGAGAACAAATGGGGAGATCAAGAACCCGCAGCCGGTCACCTAGGCATAGACACAGAAGTAAACATAGTAAAAAAAGATCTAGATCAAGAGAAAGAACAAATAAAAACCGACATCATCCATCTCGTAGTCGATCGAGAGACAGAATCTACAAATCCAGGTACAGAAAGCGTAGTTTAGATATTCAAAACACCTATAAAATAAATATTTAATAAGCTGAAAAATATTTTCAGAAAACGGTCAAGATCATCCTCATCATCCAGCACAACTAGTGAAGAGTTGGACGAATTTGGTCGCGCAATAAATTTTCGTGACATGAAAAAACGCGAGGAAGTGGAAAGACTTGCGGAACTTGAAAGACAAAGGTGAAGAAAATGAATAAAAACTGTGTCACTTGCTCGACCATCTGGGTCTTAGGCGAGTTTTAACGGTGTTGTGTGATCAAGTGTGATTTGACTTATCTTTTATAAGTTTATTTTTGAACTGACTAGGTCAAGTAGCATTTTCAAGTGGATTTTTTACATTAGTTTTTATCTTTATTTAGTCATAAAAGTTGAAGTTGGTCAATAAATGGGTTCGATCTGTATAAAGGATAGTCTCTAGAAAAACAAACCAATTGCAGATTAAAAAATTTATTTTTAACGATAAGTAGCAAAGAGATACCGAAGCAGTGCCGGTCTGTTAATAGCGTTTACACTTTTGTAAATAGCTACATCTGGTTCTACTGCTTCGGAAGTTCACATTCAATGGGTTTGAGTATGACAAAAACGATCAACCAATACCAGTAACGGTTAATAATGAGCCTATTTTTATTTTATCGCAGGCGTCAAAAGGAGTTGGAGTCGAAGGTGATTGAAGAAGAGACCGCTAAAAGAATAGAGGAACTGGTTGCAAAGCGAGTAGAAGAAGAACTGGAGAAACGCAAAGATGAAATAGAGGCAGAAGTTTTACGACGGGTGGAAGAAGCGAAAAGGATAATGGAGAAACAAATGTTGGAAGAACTGGAACGGCGACGCCAAGCAGAGTTGGCTGAACAGACTAAGAAAGAGGTAATGCTGATTTGGAGGAGACTGAACAAGCGTTCTAGTGCTACCGGCTAGAGTTGGTGCATTTGATTTAAGCTGGGGAAAAAGACGAAACAAAAATTTTAATAACAATTTAAATAGGGTTTTTAAAACCTCAGCTATAAAAATTATTGCAACAACTCAAATTGGCGATATCAACGTGTAAACCAAGTTATTTTATAATTTTAATCTTTTCACTTTTTTATAGTTTTAGTTTAGTAATAGTTTAAATGTAAATATGCTTCCAAAAAAACTTTGGTTTTCACTCGGTTGTCTGTTGATATCAGAAGATACCGCTAAAAGATCTACAACTTCAACGAAAATGAACATTTTTAATTTGATTAAACTTTAATTTCTGTATTTAAAAAAAAAAAAAAAAAAAAAAAAAAAAAAACAAAAAAAAAAAAAAAAAAAAAAAAAAAAAAAAAAAAAAAAAAAAAAAAGAAATTAATAATTTTTTTTTTAGACCCATTGATATTGTATATTTCTTGAGCTTTCTCTCCAGGTTCCCTAAATCGACTTGTATCTGAATGGCAACCAACATCTGTGAGTTTTTATAATCCTGTATTAGAATTTTGTTTTTAAGCAGACAAATATTTTCGGCCATTAAAAAAAATTGTAAGAATAGAATGGATTATTATAAATCCAATTTATTCAAGACGTAGAAAAATATGTTGTAGGATGAGAGAAATTTGTTCTACAACATTTTTGATTTCTACAAAACGTTGTTGAGAGTAGATTTAGGGGGTGATAAAAGCAAGCTCAGATCTCCCTAGAAAGAAGTGCTGCCAAATCAAATATGGGATGGTTTTGTGGGAAGGGTTAATGAAATGTCAAGTGAACAGGCGGCGTTTAGAGAAGACAGAGGGAGAAAGATGAATGCTGATTTGTATGAAGCGAGGCGATGGTACAGTGCTTGCAGATCACAAGGTATTTTTTCACTCTTCCTTTTATTTCTTTTGGCATTTTCCCCATGTGGGGGAAAGAAACAAGTATATAAATATTTGTTATTGTGTCTTTTATTTATTTAAAGAAAAAAAAAGAAATTGGAGTAACTTATTACATTATTACTTGTTGTGTATTTTTGTTTTCTTCGATCTGGATTTTGTGTAATTGTAGAATTTGTTTTCGAATGATTAAAATTTGATAAAAATCCAGTTCTGGTTTTGATATTGAGCACTTTTATTTTACTTTTGATGCGATGATATTTCTCCCTGTTTATACAAATATACACAAAACTCCCATTTTGTTGTATTTAGGAGATTTTTATTTTTTTTGCTTGAAAATAGTAAGAAATGACATTTTTTGTATCTGTTTTGTAGATTGAAGAGCGCAAAAAACGTGAGGATTTGGAGAGGATTATTGAAGAGAACAACAAAAAAATTGAGGAAGCACAGAAAAAGTTGGTAAGTATAAGAAAAGTATTGATTTTATCTCTCAATGCGAGTTGAAACATCAGAAATTGGTTTACAAAGCTTATAAATTTACAGTAATACAAGATGAGCTTTTTGCCAGTCGATGATGGGTCCAAAATGACTAAAAATGTTTAATTAATTAGAAGATAACACCAAGTCAGAGAATTGTTTTAACCAGTTATGATCTCGTTTTCAAAGGCCGAAGAGCGTTTGCAAATGGTTGAAGAACAACGCCGCATAGACGAGGAACGTCATCGCCTAGAAAGGGAACAAGAGAAACGTGTTAGGGAAGAACAAACGAAGATTTTGAACAGGGGCAAGATACGACCAAAATTATCTTTTTCACTTAAACCTACGAGCTGAACTGAATGAATGAGTGACTAGAATGAACTGAATTGTTTTGTGTCGTGCTGTTATTAGCACAGATTCTTATATTTTTTCGTATTTAAATCTAATTATGGTTCAATCTACTCAATGTAAGAAGATTTGTCACTTTTGAGTGGATCTGATTAATCATTTTTAAGATGCTTTTTATTATTATTCGTTATTCTTATTAAACTGTTTAATTTGAAAGTGGTGTGACGAGGTAAGTACGCAAAATGTAATACCGGCAAAATATTTGGTAAATTATTGTATATTTAACTTGCAATTAGAAATTAAAAGAGGCAATAAACCAGGTTTACATTGTAATAGGTGAATAAATAAAAAGTTTGATTTGAAACGATGTCTTACATTTGTTGATTTGGTTTCAAGGAAGACAGTTTTGATATTATGCATATTGGTAAACATTAGTTTAGATAGTTTGACACTAGGTAGCAGCACTCCCTAGATATGGTTTGTAACTTTTTTCTAGGAAAGAGGACATACTACACTTTATTCCGTTGAAAATTTAAGTTTCCAAAACTCTACGTTGAATATTTTTTTGAGTTATAACAAAAAAATTCTGAGTATGAGTTACTGCAAAAACACTTTAATAAAACTTCAAATTCTGCTACAAAATAACATTAAAAGTCTTGGGAAACATGGTGTTTCTGCTTGATACCATTTTATGGTAGGAAGTTAGCAACTTCCAACACCAAAATCCAAGATAGTTGATATTTAATCAATACTTACCGGTAATATATAAAAAAAATTTTGTAAAATGTAAAAATTTATATATCTTATAAACTATAATAAGGGGAGTCATGAAACTTTAAGGGAACATAGTTTGGTATGTCCTATTTCTTAGAAAAAAGTTACAATCCTGTAGGTGCGTTCTCAGTATGTATTTCTTGGCATTTATGTGTAGGTAACCACATCTAGGAAGTGCTACTACCTAGTGTCAAATAGTCTAACTTTCCGAAGCAAAATGTATTCATGTCTTATAAACCATTAGAATGGGACACATGAAATCTTAGGAGAATATATCATTCGAAGAAAGCCTTGTAGGTTTGTTCTCAATTTATTTTTGCTGTCTAATTTTTGTAGTTGTGAATAGTAAAATGTAAATTCAATGAGGGACTCAAGAAACTTTAAGGGAGCATACTTAAAATTTTGAAATTAGTCATTTGAATTGAACAAGTGTAAAATTTTTATTAGTTTATTTTTATACACATTTACAAAAAAATATGATACAGCAATTTTTATTAACTCAAGCGTGCCCAAACGGCGTTCCATATTTTGTTATCGACTGATGAATTGACTGCACGAGTACCTAAACCAAGGTTTTGATAAATACATTTTTATGAAACCTGTTAAGGAATTCTGTTTTCAAATAATTAATTTTTACTGCAATGTGTGTGTGTGTGTAGGGAAGAAAGAAATACATTTTTATTCAACGCTACAGCAATACACAATTATTGATAGGTAACTCTTCTTGAATCTGAAATTGGTATATAAACCCCTCGAGATCGAAACTTAATGGATAACAAATCTGTGACTGGTATGTATCTTTCTCTACAAAATGTAACACCAGAAGAAATTAACAAAACTAACTCTCATAAATACAAGCAATATTTTTAGCGCGTTTCGTAAAGTGCCCTATAGAGGGCAGATCTAGCTAGTTCTTTGTGCTAAATAAATGCAATTTTCAAAAGAAAAGTATTATTTGTATTTATTTACAAGAATGTATAAATTTTTTAATTTATTATAATCTCAAAAGAAGCGTTTGTTAAACGTTCCAAGACAGTATTAATTTTATTAACCAATCACGAGGCTCGTTTCTTTATCTCCCGCTTAATTTTAAATCGTGGAAATTGAATGGCGTAATGGGGTCCCCGTTCATTTTGAGTCGTTAGAATTTTTATTACAGCCGTTAAACGCTTTTTTAAAGAGATAATGTAACTCGTGACATATTGACTCATTGAGGTTTGAAGTTTCATTTATTTTAAAACTTAAATTAATTCACAAATGCAAGAAAATGGCCGAAGGAGGAGTTACACCGCGAAAAATGGATGTAGATGGTAAGGGTGAATAATTTGTTCCCCGATAAAGAATTTTCACAACTTAATAACATTCACATCTCAAGGCGATAGTCAGGAGGAGCCGAGAATTTGTATTATCGGTGACAAATTGAAGAATGATGCCGATTTGCTGGACAGTATTAAGGTATTTCACTCCCTTTTTATTCCATGTTCATAATTTTATCGGTTCCTTATTAAAAAGGTATTAAATATCCCTGTCGATTTTTGTGATTCGGTTTACGAGTACCGTGGTGATATTGAAAACGATGAAACAACATTTGTGTTGGATGATTTTGAAAGCGAAGAATTTAATTATCTAAAGAACAGCACGAAAAAAATTTGTGGCCCGACGATAATTAAGCAATGTGCCGTGCAAAACGCTGTAAGTGTTTCACCATAATTTAAATTTTATTACTAAATTTTTTTGTAATTTTTAAGGACTTTCCCGTCATCTTTCGACCTGTTTATTCGACATCTATGAGAAATATTGCTGTCTGCTTCACTGGATTCTCACACAGAGACGAAATGGTAAACTGAAAGTAAAAGTTAAAAATCACACATGCATATATTTCATAAATATTTTTTAACTAGCACATTTTAGCCAAGTTAGTACACTGCATGAGTGGTAGTATCCGACAAGAATACTCCTCCAAAGTGACGCATTTAGTTTCAAATACGACATTTAGTTCAAAATACAAAGTAAGATCAGGTGAATTTTTACATTAACCAAACGCTGACTAACTTAATTCTCTTAGTATGCGGCAGCGATGGGTACACCAATTATGAGCGCTGAATGGATTTACAAAACCTGGGATAGAAGAAATGTTATTAATTGCCACGCAACTGATCAAGATTTGGTACGATTTAAAAAACTTAAGATTACATGATTTTTGTTTATTTAAACCTCCTTTTTTTAAATTTTAGATTCAATATAAACTCAAGCTCTTCTTTAATTGTCGAATCGCATTTGTAGGATTTTCGGCAGAAGATCAAAAAGACATGGAGAAACGAACGGAGGAAAATGGTTAAAATAAAAATCAATTTAAATCCATCTAAATTTTCATACTATTTCAACTCAACAGGTGGAACTGTAACAACTCAAGACAGTGATACAGTAACTCACATCGTTGTCGATGAACAGAATGAGATTGAATTGAAGCCAGAATTTAACGCATACGTTGTTAAGGCTGAATGGTTTTGGGCCACGATTCAGATGGATGTCTGTGCTGACGAAAAATTATACACTTATAAACATGTAAGAATAAATGTTTACCATTATTATTATGTTAACCATTATTAAAATTTGAAATTGGTTTTATCAACTTTCCAGTACGCATTTTCTCCCCCATCAAACCACACACCTACAGGATCTGCAACACAAACACCTATTTCAAGATTCCGTAAACGAAAACGACTTCGAGAAACATTAGGTCAATTAGCACAACTGCCCGAATCGGCACTAAACGAAAATCGAAAGTCAACCGAAACCTTAGATAGGTCTTTAAGTAGTTCATTTCTTGATCAAACCATGTCTCCAGAGAACATATTGTGTAAATAGAAGACTATAACAAACACACAATTAATCAAATCAATTTAACTTAAATTTAATTTATTTAACAGCAAGTCCTATGCCTCAAAGCGTTGAAAATGTTTGCCTCTCTCCAAACTCCGTGAAATCACCAGTGGAATTGAAAAATTTGAGTGGACGGCAACAAGTTTGTTTAGAATTATTGCAGACAGAAAATAATTACGTTGGCATTTTAAATATGATAATTACGGTAATGAGTTTCTAAGTCATTTTCATATTAATAATAATGAATTTTTTAGAGGTTTAAAGAACCGGTTGAACAACAAGGTCTTCTGTCTCCGACCGAAATAAACATCATATTTGGAAATTTAATCCCGATTCTAGAAGTGCACAAGAAACTTAGAGATGATCTTAGTGATTTGATGATGAATTGGAGAGAAGAGTGCGGTATCGGCAGCCTTATACTTAAACATGTAAAGAAAGTATAAGGCGTCTTGCTGCTACTAATTAAAAAGTTTTTATTTTATTTTAGTCCCCCGACCTTTTGAAAGCTTATCCGTCGTTTGTAAATTTTTTTGAGACAACGAAAGAAACTTTGGCAGCTTGTGATAAGACAAAAGACAGATTTCATGCTTTTTTAAAAATCCAGCAGAAAAAAGCAGAATGTGGAAGACAATCATTATCCGAATTACTCATTCAGCCAGTTCAAAGGCTCCCAAGAATTATTTTATTATTAAAAGGTTTGAATCATAAATTTAGTTAATTATAAGATTCGTTAAAATTTCTTTTTAATAGATATTGTTAAGCATTCCAATAAAAGCAATCCAGATTATCCATACTTAGAGGAAGCTATCACATCTTTAGATAGCGTTTGCAAGTATTTTGGCTAATGTAGAAATTTTATTACGCGATTGTTTACTTATTTATTTTCTAGGAATATTAATGAATATAAACGAAAAACAGAAGAACATGTTGCTATGTTTGACATTATTAATGATATTGAGAATTGCCCTGTAATATAAAATTAATTTCATTTTTGATTTGCTAATTCATTTTATTATTTTTAAGCCGAATTTGTTGTCCTCACATCGAGCGTTTATAACAAAAGTTGATGTCATTGCGTTAGGAAATGCATTATCTTCAAAAGGAGATAATCTGAGTATTTTTCTGTTCTCTGATATGATGGAGGTTGGATCTTTTTATTTATTCAAGGAACTGTTTAGAGTATTAATATCTTCTCTTTTCATGTAGATTTGTAAGAAAAGAACTAAAGTACTAGCTACAATGAAAAGCCCGGGAATTACGGGAGTCCGTAGTCAAACGAAAATGTACAAGCATGTAGAATTATTACCGCTGGCTGACGTCAAACGGGTTTTGAATATAGTCGAGACTGAAGAATGCAAAAATGTATTTGCTCTCGTGTGCCGTTCTAATCAGGAATTGAAAGAGAAACTTTACTCATTTGCTCTTGCCAGTCCTGATGTCGAAAAAATCAATTTCTTAAAATTACTGTCTCGTCACGTTGCGAATACTTTTTACCGGACCGACGTGGTAAAATACTTGCAAGTTATTGTTAAACTAAAAATACAAAATATTATTTCGCACAGGAAAACTTCATGACGACTGTAGAAGCGCAGAAATTAGATATTGAAACGAATGAAATGAACACCAATTCATTGTCAAAAGCAATGAGGTAATATTAAAAAATAGATTTAAACTTTTGAGATGGATTTTAACTTCCGTTACTAATATTCTCCTTTTTCTGTAAAAACCAAATAAAACAGTCGCTTGGCCTCCAAGACAAGTCGTAAAGTAGGCCGAGCGTTCTCTTTCAACCGGACACCTAGAAAGCTCAAGAGAGCAATGTCTGCGATGATCAGTCCTTTCGAAACCCCTTTGCAACTTAATCAACATCATCTCAGTTCCAGCAGTACTAATTTACAGGTATACATTTTTTGATTCTCCTCTAACAAAACAAAAATCCATCTCAAATACTTTAAACCTTCAGAAGAAATTCAACCAAGAAATGGAAGATATTTTAGTAGTTTCCTTTCAAAGTCTTGAAGATAAAGATTAAATTGTAATTAAAGAGAATTGATTTTTTTTTTATTTTAAAAAGAATGTCATTTTGGTGAGAGTGTGCCAAATTTGCAGTTTTTATTTCGCGTTAATGGATTTTTCATTGCGCCGACAATTTTTTTTCCTTTCAGGCGGTGGACCTTCCCTCTAGCTCACACACAGCTAAAGTTTCGAAGAAAGGCAAAAGCAGCTCATACGGAGCTTCAGCCGCCAAATTACTGTGAGGTAGAAAAATAAACAGGCAGAAAGAAAAATATTTTTATTATATTACGCATATTTTGTATGTTTTATTAATGTTTGATTATTATTTTTTAATTTCATTTGATATTAATGCGCGATTTATGATAACGTAACGATCATGTGTATTTTTAAACCTCTAGGAGTAGGATGATGTGAATCAATAAATTGGATTAGTAATGATTTATCAAAACCCTGGTGTGAGATTTAACAAACCCGATGACAAAGTGATGACAGATTATTTTTCAAAATAATTTCATTTTCAATTTAAAATGTAACATTTTATTTGAATAATAAATAAGTTTAACTAACCTACCCAAAAAAAAAAAATTTAATAAGATTAGGGAGAAATTATGAATACTTCCTCTCTTTATCAATAATTCAAATATACTTGTCACCTGTCAAAAATCGTCATTAAAAGAAAAAGGCGCAATTATAATGGTGACAAGCGAAGTAGATAGTGACTGCCTTAATACGAAACGCAGCATCCCCCATCTAACCAAGTGAGTCTGTCCCGGCTGACGAAAGGCGGCGGTGGTGATGCGGAGTTCCCCTCGCATCTCACGCCATCGTCGTCCGTGGCGCGTTTTGACGACAGATCTCGGCTCGTCTCTACCACGCGGATACAAGTGCAATTGATTTGTGAACGTGTTCATGCATCTGACATGAATATTTCGCCGCCGGAAAGCGATCAACCGCCGTAGATTTCCAAGCTGACGAAACTCCGACAGACGGCGCCGTACCACGTTGCCAGCCGCCCGGTATCACAACCTCCCTCCCGTCGCATCGGCACGTGAAGGAATTGTGCGCGCAAAAATCGTCGCTCAACACAGTGGGCATAACTCGCATGTTGCAAGTTGTATGCGTATTTTTTAAAGAGGCCACTGAACCTGATGGGCGAGCCGCGGAGCACGGGGTAACGAAACACGAGGAAACATGGCGATCATCATGTTGAGCAGTGAAAGCAGCTTCCTGGTGCCCTCTTGTGCTTCCTTATCCTCCAATGCCTTTTCACACACATGTCGTTTCATTTGTTTGCAAAACCCTTAAATATGAGCTTTGACACCTGCTGTTAATGTTTATCGATTAACTCCAAAAATCAAATGACTTTGTGATTTTTTTTTTAATTTCATTTTTTCGCCAACCGAAAAGAAAAAAAAAATCAAAACACCAGTTCGCGTGTCCTGTAGCCGGAACTTTTAATTTTTTTCTTTTATTTTTTTTTTTTATTTAAGAAAGAGTTAAAAGTCACTGTGCGGCAAGTATTGATATGTTGTTCGGGTGGAGGCAAATATGAATAAGTGTCCATCACATTATCTAAATTATTTCTTTCCTCTTCGACCAGTGTCCCTTCGTTTACTCATTTTCCTTCGTCCACCTCCACCTACACCGCCTGATTTTTATCATCCAATTTGGAAATATTTTGCTCGTTGGAGACCTCCGTTAGAACACAAAATACCGGATACTAGAAACTGTATACTGTGACCCGAAAAGAGAAAAATTTCATAGCGTTTTATTTGAACGAGTCGTAGAATTTTTTTAGACCCAACAAAAAAAAAATTAGAAAGAAAGAAAAAAGTGGTTTTATTTTTTAGTCGTTAAAATGAGTGGGTTCGAATTGAATTTGTCAGGATGATGAAAAGAGTAGCCAACACACTGGCTGGCCGTAGACCGTTCGTAGGTGAACCTGGTGGTAAAGTAGTGAAATATACACCATGTTTACGTCAAGATACTCGAATGATGGACGAAGATTTAGACGATGTAGCAGTCGTAAGCAACGCCGACCCGAGTGCAGTAAGATACGGCAGCGGCTCGACGCTCACGGCCAACGGTCCCCGACTCGTGCCCGGCATCATCACGTCGTGCGACCGCACTCGCCTCATTCAACAACAACAACAACAACAACAACAACAACAACAGCAACAACAACAACAACAATCGCGATTAAGTGCGAGTGGCACACGAATAAACGCCTCGTCACCATCGCCCGTCTATTTGGGTAAATCGAATGAAAGCATGTCACGTCAATCGCTTTTGGACGTAGTGCCGAACAAGTTGACGGTCGGTAGAGGCGGGTCTTCGGCTGGCGCCGGGAGCATCGGGACCGGTGGTCGCGATAGAGAGATGGGAAGCAAAGAGTCGGCTGCCTATGAGAATCGTGGTCATGTGGGTTCAGATATGGAAATGGAACGAAAATCGTCGAAAACGTGGAAGAACGGTAAAGAGTCGGTCATGACATCGGGCAAGTTATCTGATAAATGGGGTGAAGCGTCAAGTTTATGTAGTTCTGCCGATAGAGTGGGTTGTAATTTGACGTTTGTGTTTGATCCTTCGGGTAGACTTTGTTATTATTGGAACGTGGTAGTGAGCATCGCTTTTTTATACAACTTTTGGGCAATCGTTTACCGCTTTTCCTTCCAAGAGATAGATAAAGAAAGTTTATTAGCCTGGTTCTGTCTGGATTATTTGGCAGATTTGTTGTATGTTTTGGACATCGTCTTCCATTTTCGTACCGGGTACCTCGAAGACGGTGTCCTTCAAACGGATCCGGTTCGTTTAAGACAACATTACCTCAATTCCACCACTTTTTACATCGATTGTTTGTGCCTGTTGCCTTTGGATTTTCTCTATTTGTCCATAGGTTTCAAGTCCATTCTGCGGTGTTTCCGGTTGGTTAAAATTTACAGATTTTGGGCATTTCTCGACAGGACGGAACGGCATACTAATTACCCTAACGTGTTCCGCGCATGCTCGCTCATCCACTACTTGCTCGTCATTTTTCACTGGAATGCCTGTCTTTATAATTTGATCTCCAAGAACGGAGGCTTTGGATCGTGGACTTACCCTGAAGAGGATGATCGCAAGAGTCCAGGTGCGAGTGACGTAGTAAGACGTTATTTGCATTCTTTTTATTGGAGTACTTTGTCGTTGACGACCATTGGCGATTTGCCCCGACCCAAGACCAGGGGCGAATATTTGTTCGTCATCGTGGAGAATGTTTTTGGCCTCCTGCTCTTTGCCACCGTTTTGGGTCACGTGGCCCTCATTGTCACCAATGTCAGCACCGCCAGAAAAGAGTTTCAAGGTAAAGTTAACACATTTTTATATTACTTTGTGTGTGAAATATTTCATGGTTTGTGAATATTTTATTTACAAATATGATAACGAACAAAAAAAACTTTTTTTTTAATTAAACGACAAGTGGTTTTATCGGAACGCACAATAACATTTATTTGGCACTTGTTGTCATCTGAAATGAGGTTGAATTACTCTAAAAATAGACACGTGATTGGTCTCCACACGAATGCACACCTGCGTTTTGTCATTAAGTCGTTTGGGTACTGCCACTTGCCTTGATTATTTTCTTCCAGGTCATTTTCTCTGCTCGGGACGTCATTTGTTCCAACATTTCCTTTCGATTCTTTTAAAGAAACAAATCTTATTGATCGAATTTTCAAGTGGGAATCAAAAAGAAAAGGAAACTCTTATTTTTTTTTTTTTTTTATTTTAAAGGAAATGTATTTTCTTTTATCTATAGTGAGAAAAAAAGGTTAAAATTTTTATCAAGTTCCGGTGAAAAGGTTAAGTGAAAAGGAATTATTATTGTTAAAAGAGGGCGCTTTTCGAGTGTTTTAATCTACGGGTTAAGTGTGTCAATGTGTTTCAGTGTGTTGGATTTGGTTTTCCATTAAACAAATTAGATTTTGCAGGCAAGAAAATGCGGGATGTGTTTATTATAATTACGTTTGGCATGTGTTTACGACCCACTGTTTAATGCTTAATTCATGAGTATGAGTCATGAAAAAGTAAATGCATTTTCATATTGATTTCTTTTTTTTTATTGAGGGTTTATAAAGTGCTCAAATGTAGGAGCGATTTAATGGACAAGAGGTTTATGTGGGTTATCTAGATACAGACCCGTGTCTTTCACCCGCCTGTTGTAAAAGTAAATGCAAAGTGTTGTTGTACTATCAATCTTGAGATTAAATTTTTTAAGGTTATAAAACTTTTTTTTGAAGAAGAAAATTGTAGTTTAGGGAAGAAAGTTAATGCGTTTTGACTTTTTTTTTTTTTATTGTGTTTAATTTTTTTTTTTCTTCTGAGATTTTTTTGTAGTTGCAAAAAGAAGATAATGACTGAGTTGATGGCTTTGTTTTTGGAAGAAGTTGATAAAGTTTTTAAAGTGTTGAAAATGGTTTGGTTCATTCTAGGTAGGGTGAAATAACCGATTTAAGAAAAGATAATTATTGCAGTTCGAGACTAAAACTTTTTATTAATTTCTAATTCTTTTTTTCCAATGGTATGTCTTTATTTTATCAGATTCGATATTAACATAATTTATTTATAACTACAAACGTGTACCTTTTAGTAAATACATTTTCCAATTGGGTATAGGTATTTCGTATTCAACCGTCGGTAATCAAAATATGCCACATGCATAACACTCGCAAATGAATGTGCAAGTTCAGTCTACAAGACATTGCAATTGCGAGATTTAATGACGTCATACTCGTACATTAAGGAAAGTTTGCACTATAATTTCATGAATATATGAGTAGTCATTAACTTTGACATACACAATATTTTGTCTATACCCAACTTTTAATCGATAAAGCTAGGTATGGTGTAAATGGTGTCTTCAAATTGAAGCATCTCTTTGAAGATAGCACTCCAGGTTTTATTCCCTCCTTAAAGTTTTGTTTTAAAATTTACTCCATAGCTCTTGATATCACGCTGAGTAGAGCCGACTCCATTAGGGTTTTGTCCATCTTCTAAATTTACCCAGTTATTTATCCTTCCCTTTTTTTAAAGTTGCAGAAGAGAGAATTTAGTGTCTTGTCACAACAATTGTGGCATTCGATCGATTTTCGATCGACATTTCGACCCTAGAAACTCTACATTTATTGTTACGAGACTACGTGTTATCTCTATTGTGAGTAAATTGATTACACCTGGTGTCCAAAACAAATGACCGAATATCGATCACTCATCTCCCCAGTGGCCGTTCATTTAGGACATTTTGTTTTCCTGCATCTGTCTTTTTCCTAATACCCCTAGTTAGTAATAAAAGTGAGACTTTGTTTCCATAGTGGGGGCGAGTGAGATGTCATACTTAAAACTAATTGAAGTTTGTGTTTGAAAAACGCAACCTGGTGGCAGATATTAAAAGTTTGATTGTTACGTCATAATAGATGCAAATGGGGATCCGAGTATAGCCGTGTTTATTTTCATTTTGAGCGCACAATCCTATTTAAATTAGGCAATTAAAATCCCTATACCAGATTCAATTTTACACTTCGCAGATGACGAAATTTTGCCTCAATCGATTTGAAATTCATGACGAACAAGCTGATCGATTTCCTGTCGATAGAAACCTCCCCAGCGATTTATCCTTATTGAAACTCACGCATATCCAAACATTTTTTTCCACCATCTGTCGTGATGAGTTTGAAAATCCGACGATTACGACTGATTTAAATGCAGTCTTAATTCATTGTGACTGTCGGTGAAAGGAAAAAAATGTTTTCTTTACGTCACGTTTGAGCACCATCTTGTCCTTTCCGGTTGACATTTGGCCGTATTTGAGTTTGTGAGTGACATATTCGCTGCGGTCGGGCGAGGACTAATCTGCAAGTCAATTTGGTTCGTCTGCAATTCGGCAAAAAGAATTTTTTTTTTCTTTCTTTCTTTTTTGTTTTGGCTTTTCGCCCATATTCATAAAGTCGTCGAGTGTGGAAAAGTTGGCCAAATGTTTTTGGGTCAGAAAAAAAATGAAGTAAAGCCGAGAGTTGAAATTGTAAATAATGAGATAAAAAGGATTGCGATTTTCTGTCTATTTATTGATTACAGGATGAGATTAAAAGTGAAGAAAGTGAATGTGTTTATCGAAAAATAGGTCAATTTGTCGAGGTTAGTGGCATTTATTATTGGCGCTCATCAAGGGTTTAAGTCTGTTGCAGGTTTGTGAAACTCCACAGGTGGTTGCCATTTGGTAGTGGCTTGGTAATTTTACTGCGCCTTTTTCCGGTATAAGTATTGCTTGTTCATTTAATAACGAATGTCAGGGATAGAAAAGTTGGGGATTTCAAAAAATTAATTGATTAATTTTTTGAAAATAATTAAATTTTTTTTTCCTTCAAATAGATTGTAAAATTTTTAAAGAAATTTTAATTTTTTAATCGAATTTCTTCATGTCGAAAAATAACATCTGTAAACACTTCTTGAACAAACTCCCTTACTCACTTTCAAACACCTTTTCAATTGCTCCTTTAAAAGAAAAAAAACCCATTTTTTTCCCTATTGAGTCTCTATTTCACACATACTACAAAAGCGGGGCTCGTGGATTTTGTTTCCCTTGGGCCAAAGCAAGAGATTGTGGCGGAGACCCAACGTGCCACGGTCGGGGGACTCATGCCAAAATCAATGACTTTTTCTTCTTGTTCTTCCTTTCAGACATGACGAACATCTTATCTCTCGTTTTCAAAGAGGTTTGTCGTCTTCTTTTTTTTTTATTTCATAAGACATTTGATATTTTTTTCTGTTGATCCCATTTTGAAGGTAAACTGCGTGGAAAAATTTGAAATTGCAACTCGCCAATTTTTCACTCGTAAATCATTTGAATGTAAGAGAAGAGAAAAAATTTTGTTTAGAATTTGGCAAAAATGGAGTTATTATTTTTGGCTGTCGCATGGGAAATTAGCAAGGACATTAATCCGAGGAAAATTTATGATTTAAAAGCATAAATCAGTTGTTGGGTAAAAAGCACTTTTTTAATTTTCTCTTCCTTGCACCATAAATCGCGGAAATCCAACTGGATGTCGTGCAGCGAAGCACTTCCCACCGCTCAGGCGGAGCTTTACACGCAGATCGCACTTTTTTTTGCCTCTAATAATAAATAAATAAAAGGGGCAGCCAGAAAAAGCTTTCATGCGTTTTGGTCTTAAAAACTAGCACTCAACTCAACTTAATCCGTAACAAATTATGTTATCAAAAATTAAATAGACACGTTTTGTTAAACCAGTAGAATTATCGGTTTCAAGATTTCATGTTCTGTATTTGTCTCGTTTAAAGTTGTACAAACACTTGAAATCACACAAGGACACGCTAATTGATAAATATACGAAGAATCCATCTGCTTTTCTATTTACACTGGAACAAAATGATGGAATTTTGTGAGTTAGCTTGAAAGAACCGTTTTTACCATGGATTCTTAATTGGTAGAGTGTCAAGTTTAGTAAAGTGAAGCGTTAACTAAATTTCAATTTTAAATTTTTAGATTGGCTCAATTTATTGACGTTTTAACTCCTTCATGTGGAAACACATACAAAATTATGTATGAGACTTCATTTCCAGCCTCAATTAGAATCTTTGTACAATTGATTTTATGTCAATTTAACTATCATGTCTTCTCGCAATTTCTCGTCTTGTTGTAACGAAACGAAACTTATAAATTTCGTATATTGTGATACATCCCCTTCGAGAAAATTTCTCCAAAAGTTTCGATATAAATATTTTATATTTTACCCCTAAAAAGTTTGAAAAAAATTCCTTTTATCCTCAATTTTATTTACTTCTCCAACTCTTGTTTCGTAATTGACAGTTATTGCTTAAATGGTTTTTTATTCCTCCCTTAGCATCCAACCCTGGAATTTACGACCATCTTTCATCCTAATTCCGCTTATCTACCCCCGACAGCCTCAAATTGTTAAAAATATCGATTAGAAAAAAAAGAATATCGACTCAAAGTCAATCTAATTGCAAATTTTTTTAACAGATTTAATTAGAAGCGCCATTTCACCACTCAAAATTTGAGCGCCGTTCTAAACAACTTATAAAACTTGGTGCCAAGAGAGTGCGCAACCATGGAAACGAGTATTTTAATGTCAGCTTGCATTCTTTTTACGCTGAACACTTAATTGGCATTGAGCGATTTCACCAGCAATCAAATGTTTACACGCATTGCCGTCATAAAAAGAATGGGTTAAAAACACTATTGAGAATTGCGCTTCGATTGGGTTCCAGATAAATCGGCTTTCTTTATAAATCACCCCCACGTTCACTTAATCTTGTCATTATGTTCCATGACCAACGCAATTGGTTGAGGTTGAAACCTCAAGATGGAAAGAACCCGCCACACCCGTTTGCTACGTCGACTTTCTTTTTCTTAATGTTACTTAAAGGTCATTCCAAGAAACCATTTATCAAGTGGCGATTACTCTCTATGGTGAGTCTTTTTTTTTTTTTTTTTTTAATATGGTTGTCTGGATGAGGGATATGGGTGTAGTGATATCTGATTTTTTTTTTTTTTTTTTTTTTCGAAATGGTTGGGGTCAATAGGTCGGTTAAATGGATTTGGGAGATATACGACAAGGAGACCAACTTTTAGTGATTTATAAGGGAACGGGAAACTACAATATTTACCGAATGAAGAGATTTAAAAATTGCGTGACTGGTAAAGTTTTTTTTTTTTTTACAGTGTACTTAGACACTTAGCAAGAGAAAATGACAGATCATGATGTCATTCTTTGCTCTCTTTCTCTCAGCTTGATTAAGTTTCTGCTGGATTAAATGACAGAATCACACAGATAAAAGAGAATCTGCCAAGCGATAGTGGTAGAAAAGGTAAAAGACATCATGCCTGCTTTCATTCCCAACATTGCATTGACCTTATTAGATAGTTTTACCAATATAATGATAATAGGAAGTTAGTGTAAGGCCCTTACAGGCTACAAGTGTGACATAAGCGACCTCATATGCCTTTATCATATTATTAGGGACTTTGCGCAACTTGACTTATAACTACACTTATACCTATACCTAAGCTTGTGTTATGACAATTTATGGAATGCTCAGAACCAGAGTTAGACCGAAGATTCGTTTACATCCTGTAAAGCGTCATAAGCTTAAATATAAGTATAAGTGTATATATAGGTCAAACTCCCTAATAATTATGCCTATACTTAAGCTTATCACGAAAACAAATCTTCGGTCCTGTACTGCGCATCTCATAAGTCGTCATAAGCTTAGGTATAAGTGTAGATATAAGTTGCACAAACTCCCTATAAGTGACATATATAGTATAAGCTTCTTACACCTTACTTGAATGTGCACCAGAGGCTGCATAAGTCACACTTATAGTTATAAAAAGGGCCTTATTGTTAGTCTCCTCACTGACGACTAAGTCCGCGCTCATGCGCAGAAGCCCAAAAATTATCCGCTTGTTTGTAGTTATTAGCGTGACTGGTGCTCATTCATGATTTATGACACTTATCCTAAAGATTTGATTTTAACTTCATTATCTCAATAAATTTATGACTGTGTTACGATTGACGTAAAGTTTTCCACGTTCATTTAAATAAATTTCATCTCTTTAGCGTCACAATAGCAGCTACTAATGCTCATTATCCCTTAGAAAATTAACCAAATGGTATTGAGCAAAAATAACATTTGTCATTTTATTTAATAGACAGTAAAAGTTGGTTGTTAGAATTTTATTAGTCATCAAAAATGGTCACGTAAGTTGTTACTGAAAATATTTGAGAGGCTTTTATTTAGTATTACAATGCGAGACGTGCATCTAGGGTTAACAGTGGGCGCCATTTTCAGACCTAAACTACGAAGCGGATAAACAAGAGAGCCATATTTGATCCGTAATCTTTGTTCCATTATGTAGCTTCAAGTGGAAGTGGAAAGCAGCAAATCAAAAGGAGGGAAGTAGACATCTAGTCAAACAGTTCGAATCCATTTCCGTATACAAGAGATTTACCATACGTCTTCTCTCGCACTTGGGGTCTTATTCGATAAAAAGCGGGCCACTGAACCGAGCGTCGAATCATAGTGAAAATAAAATTAGCTTTTTCTTTTTATCAAGCTCAAGTGTGCAAAAAGCGTACGTTTGATTTTTTTTTTTTTTTTTTTTTTTTTAAAAAGAATTCTAAGGTTATACGTGTGGTCAGATTCATTTTTTCCCTTTCCAACCAATTCACCTTGCAGCACATCACTACCAACTTTGCGCCTGCGCCGAATAGCCAAAAGAAAATATCCACCTCAGACCAAAATTTCCTCTGCAGCAAAAAAAAGGAGATCAAAGCCTTATCAAAATCTTACAAGACGAGAAAAGAAATAAAAAAAAAAAAAAAAAAAAACTTTATTTTGACACAAATTCTCGTCTCTAACAAAACATTTTTTTCTCCTCCAACAGTTTTAATCTTTAAGACATTCCTCGAAACCCCTAGTGTAGACAAAGTGAACCGTTTCTCGTTTTCAACCCACCGACAATTTTCCACCGGTTCGATTTATTGGTTTTAGAGAGGGGGGGGGGGGCGAGTGAACCATCCAACAGATGACGGCATCCGGCCACTTCATGCATGGTTGACTTTTTTGAAATTTCAGATTCATTTAAAAATTCGATCAGAACCAAGAGGCTGCTAAATGATTTATTTTTCCCTGCTACAGTGTCGTGCCAATAAATTATCCCTCACCCCCTAATGACAGTGTAATGGAGTATAAGTGGAGAGAGTCAATTAAGCCAATGGTTTGGCGATCATATAACAGCAGCATTTGGAAACTTCCAAAGTGAGGAGGTGAAGTTTATTACAAGAGGTAATCATCACAAATATTCTTTACCGTAAACCTAATGCTATTTACTTTCTTAATTAATTTATGCGCAACACTTAATTCTATTTAATTTCAAGATTTGCTCAAACCATCGTTGCGTTTCATCCGCTAAAATCTATTCTTGCCCATATTTCACTATGGTGTGTAATTGGTCTTTTAATAATGTTTCAAGTCGCTTATCATTTGTCATGTTGTAATTGTAGTTTTCGTCACGTCACACCCGGTTTATAATTATTTCCCACTGGAATTGTATTGTAATCGGCAATTATACCGTTAGTCTTTTTTGCACGCTGCACATTGTGGGTAAAAAAAAAAAAAAAATTTATTTGACTTTGCAGATTTTGTATTCTGAAAGAGGTATAGGTGAATGTCTCTTCTCTTTTAGACGTCTACTTGTTTAATTCAAGGGAATATACTGCAGCATTAGCAATTACAGATGCATTGCAGGTAGAAATTGTTGCAGATAGTGCATTGCCATGTATTGCAGGCAAGTGGAGAAGAAGCCTTAACAAACCTTAATATATATCAGATGCTATTAATCATTGTAGGTTTTTTTTTTTTTTTTTTACTTGTTGCGAGAGAGTTGCTTTAAAAAAAATAAACCGTTTTTTTGAAAGCATCTTCTGCAGGGTTATTGTCACGGAATTCCAGAACAATAGAATATATATTTCATTCTTGTAGACACGTTTTTACAACTTGATGTCGCATTGAAATGGCAGACTTGACATTGAGAAAAAAGAATACATATTCCATTTTTCAGTCATGCGCAATATCAAGCCACTTACTGCCTTTTGACAAGTGGGCACCCAATTGTTCATCTTGCATGCTCAACATTACTCCCGTTGACGTCACATTCTATTTCTTTAGCATTGATTTCTCCGCAGGCATTTCTGGTTGGCAAACAGAGTTTAGGTTTTAAACCTTCTTAAGACTGTAGAAACCTAACACATATTTTAGTAATTCATGAGGACACCTTCATTTCAAAGTGTTTTCTATTGATTTTATGGTTTTACCTTCACTCCTGCTTTAATTAGGATTTTTCGTAACAAATAACAGGATTTCGTTTTAAACCCTTCGTTTCACAGGCTAGTTAATTGGGATTTAACAGGTGATAACATTTCGTATACACGCTACGGATTGAATATTTACATAGCATTGTAATGGGGCTACTTATGGATACATTTTTTTCACAATTAAGTGCAGAAATAAAAAGAAATGAACATTAATAATTTGTGACTCATAAAAAAAAATAATTTCTCCCGCTAAGTAGTTGGGAGATTCAATTTTTTTACGGCATAACGACTCACAAAATGAACGAGTTAAAGGTTTAATTGAGTTGCGAGAAATATGTGGGGCTAGATAGTTGGCAGGAATAAATAAAAGGGCCAAGTAAGCGAAAAGCGAGTGACCCCAAAGATGGAACACAAAAACACCTGAGTAAGCTAAGTTTGAGAAAAGAAAGAGAAAAAAAAATATGGGGGAGAGGAGACAATATTTTTCTGACTTATAGACTTTGAGAAGTGACGTGCAAGAAAATGTAATTTACTGGGTATGTTTAAAGTAAACCGGTTCTTTGCTTATAATTTTTGTAAAAAATCAATAATTTTGCCCATTTTTGTTAAAATACAAATAAAATGTAATGAAAAGTTAAAATCATCCTTCTTGCAAGCATAGAAAGGAAATTTAAAATTAAATGAGAAGATGACTTGTAAAGACCACTTTAGAGTAGTGAATATTCTGATGTAGTATTCCCAAGTGAAACCGTTTAAAAAATTATCCACATGTTAAAAATTCAATTATTTCATCTAGATAATATTCATAAAGAAGAGTTCTAAAAGACAACAATTTATTTTCATAATAAGTTGTTTGTATCTGATGGTGAAGATAAGAGGTAACATACAATGTGAGTTTCGAATAACTTAATCAATTAACTTACTTAACTCTCTTCCTAATCCAACCTAATCTAACCCCCAACACCTAACTTGATTTCAACTAATTACAATTTCCCTGTAACATCACTCGAGACATTAGCAAAAAGAAGAAAGAAAAAAAATCCCATTTTGATTCAACCTCAAAAGAAGATTTTTTTTATTTTATTCATACCATTGACAGAAGGGGATTAAAATGAGTGTCAAAAATAGATCGATTCTATTCAAATTACACACGTTTAAAATTGATTTTTCCAATACTCCCCCTCTCTCGTCGCCCCATTTTTTTTTTTTTTTTTTTTATTCCAAATATTTCATATCCAAATGTGCGTGTTGGGAATACGAAGGCATGTTATGATGCTTTTGTCGTTCGCTAATTGCCTTTTCTAATTTAATGAAGGAAATTATGTTGATCACTACCTTTAGCTACCCGCATTCATTAACTTTGTATTTAATTTTTTTTTTTTTTTTTTTAAATAGAATGAAATTAACTGCAGAAATCAATTTCAACACTTGGTTTGAAACAATGATTTTTTTTTTTTTTCGTTTCCAAGAATGACAATTATTCCCAAAATTGCTATATTATTATAAAGATAAGCCATCTTTGTTTGAAGACTATGCTACGATTTAATTTGATTTCCCATCCTCTTGTACTTTTTTTTTTTTTTTTAAATGAACATCTGGACTTTCACTGCATGCGTAAAAGTCGTCATGGAAACGGTTCTCACATCTTCCTGATGGGGATCATGTGGCATATAGGACAACGACCATTTTTGGTCTTAACTCGGGTCATTTTTCCAGTGGATTGGCACGGGATTAGAAGGAATTAAAGATTATCAGTTGTGTATGAGTCTAATTAATTATGAGGCAAAGTGCTTTGTAATGGCTTTTCTAAAGATTTGTACTTGCTCTTCTGATCTTTTGACAAAGGTTTTTTTAAAGAGTCGAGTCATAGTGAATTTTTTATGGAGTGTTTTTTTTTTTTTTTTTTTTTTTTCATCTCGAATGCAGAACTTTAATTTTCTTTTTTCGAGTTATTAGTGGTTTTTGAAATTGGAAAAACACGTTTTAGAGAATTATTCATTAAAAGCATTTTTTGGTTAATTAGTAAAACGAGGTTTTGTAATTTATGAAAAGGCACGTTTCCCTTTAAGTTATTGAATTTTTTATTGTTTATTCTAATTCTAATTGCGAAATAGGGTTTTCATCGAGTCTTAATTTACATGTTTAGGTATAAAACCTTCTTAGCTTCCTTCCATTATTCCAACTTGACATTTCATTTTGGGGAAATCAATTCACCTTTTATCACAACTCAACTCTCTCGAGACTTGTTTACATGCTCATTCCCCGTTGAGAAAAAAATTATATTTCTCATTTCTCAAAGAAAATATTTAAAATACCGCAAAGTCTTTTAGTAAATATGTTTCTAATGCAGTTCACATACGATTCCTTCAATATATTGGTCTCAGCCATTTGGGCAAGAACCCAAAAAAATAAATTACCTAAAAAAAAAAAAGAAAAAAAAAGAAAAATGGACTTTCTAAATTTAGACTGCAATGACACTCAAGGCCCTTTACTCTTGACTCCCAAATCTTCCATTCATTTGAAGCAAGAGGCTAGTCCTCCCCAATGAGCTATAAATTTCTCAAATATGCAACTATGCGAGAGAAGAAGAAAAAAAATCAGAAAAAATCAAGACCTGACCACAAAATATCTCTCTCGGGGGTAAAAGGGTCGGGTGTAAAGGGCTTTCCCAAAGGTACTAACACTTTGCTTTACTTTAAATATTTAGAGCATTATTTAAAATTTCAAAAAGTCCTGTCACAGTTGAAGGAATTCATTTCGATTAGTCGAAACTACTTTAAAACTAAGTCATTACATTTCCCTCTGCTAATTCGTGGCTCTAAATTCTTATATGCAACGTGATTATTTCTTCTCATTCCCTTTCCATTTAGCCCATAATCCCCTTAACACAAAGTCCTTCACCTTTTATCATTAGCAAAGCTTTTTCAGCCACAGTTCAAAATTCCAGAAGCGTGTGCAACTTGCAATGATTCCTCTAGGAAAAAAAAAAATTGCCACCAACGAGGATTAAATTCGGCTATAAAAATGGGAAAAATTTGGGTAATTCAACGTTGACTGCAGACGAAACAACTTTAATCAGGAAATTACTTTCTAATTAATTAGTTACTTATTAATTAATGATCTGTGACGAAAGGGAAACCTTTTAACACGCTTCAACACAGAGAATTGACTTAATTATCGACCTATAAAAATTTTCGAGAGAAAAGAGAAAGAAGCCATCAACGAACTGTTTGATTAATAAGAAAGCTCTTTTTTCCCACTGAGACTCGAATTTCTTTGTGCGACAAAGTTATGAAGGTCATGAGAGATGGGAAAAACAGGTATGTTGTCAAGGTGATAAACGGGAGACTGTAATGTAAGAAGGGGTTTAGGGACACGTTTTTCTAATTGTTTAATATGTTGCTGCTTTTTTTTTCTCAATTAGTTTTCAGGTGGTTCAAGATTTTTTTATTAAACGTCAAGTTTTCACCTAAATGTCAAGGTGAATTTATGAAGAGCTAAAGGCACCACCTCAACTTTGCACCTAGAAGAATATATTACAGGCTATAAACTCTGCTGAGAGAGTGTACAAAAATTACTTCTTAAAAAATTTTTTTTTTGAGCTGTGATTTTTTTTTTTTTTTTTTTTTTTTTTAAATCAAAGCTAAAAAAAAAAATTTCACCTTCATTACTTCGAATACTGGACTTCTGCAAATTGATTATGTTAATTAAGATTCAATGAAGCGATAGGTAAATTGAGCCGGTGTTCAGTGATGTGAAAAAAAATTTTTTTTTTTTTTAAAAAAAAAGTTTTTTGGATACATCAACATTAGTTGAGGAAATTTCCGGTTGTGTAATACTTGCCAGTCAGTCTGTTTGACGTTTGGGAGTTTTATTTATTCAACAGCAACGTTGTTATGTAGATTTACTCACTTGTCTGCAATATAACCGTATGCCAAGGCTTCTCGCTTGTTGATTTTCCCCTTGTGTTTCCCTCTAATAAAATTGTATCATTTTATCCCCTTTCTTTTTCACGCTTCCATCAATGTTGTACTACTTTTTTTTTTTTATTTCTTTTCTTCTTCTTTTTTTATTTTGCTTAGTTAGCAGAGTCGTTTACTACTTGAAACATTGCTTTCAAGATCATAATGAAAGAAATAATAATAACAACACTGCTATAAACTGATGGTAATAAGCATTTGGCACCGTCCTGGGTGTACCTATGAAAATTTTTTTCTTTTTATTTTTTATTAGACATTGTTAAAAAGCAATGAGATCTATATAAATCAGCAACGTATTGACGTTGCTGGAGTAAAAAGGAAATAATAAAGCATTGCGAAACGGTTTTAAAGTTTTGTAAATGATGGCTGCTGTTTACGGATTGCAAACATTAACCTGCAGCTGTTAATTAGACTTTAAGGAAGGGAAAGATGTCAAATGAAAATTACCATGTGTGTCGACTGTACAGTTCACTTTTTATTTAATTAAGACATAGGAAATCTGTGTTTCACTAATTACCAACTTTTTTTGACGTAAATAACAATTCGTGTCGTGGCAAATAGGTGATGACAGGATCAATGAAAAATGAAACTATTAAAATCTGAGTAGTAGGTAAGTTTTTTAAAGCTGTTTTCGTCTCGTGTTGTTATATATACGAGTTATATATACCTTCGGTTGGTTAACTGTTGATTGGTCATTAGAAGAAAAGAATTTGATCCTGTGCAGTCCTCGGGGGAAAAGGGTTACGTAGAGGCCTATAATCCGTGTGAGGGATGTAGGAAAACTCATTTGGGGGGATGTGGTTAAAAAGTAGAGAATATTTTATATAAATTTTGTGTTGGATTTGGGTCCTATCGAAAGCCACGGATTGTTTATTCTTTGGCAAACCCCATGCATTAGAATTGGGTGCAATGACAGGAAAACGGCGTCGAATTTTACACCATTTATTGACGCGTCGTTTGCTCTGACGTAACTCAATCTCAAACAAAGTGGTCAAAACCGAAATTGCGTGGTTTTTTCGATAGGGTAAATAAAGTGTTCAGTTTCTAAACCCTTCATCAGTCTTCTTACATGTTTGTTAACCTATTATTTCAAAGTTATTGACGTCATTGCAATTGAGTGTCAACAGACAGCGCTGTAATCGCTGTCACATGTAATGGCGGTGTGTCAACGGGTTGTCACAAATTCTCGTTCATGTCTGAAGGTTTTTCTAAAAGAGATTTAAAAATGAAATGATTTTGTAATTAAGCCTGCATTTCTTGTTATGGTCATTAAACAAGGTAGAGTGCTTTATTTAGCATTCATATGAGTTAATTATACATTAGCCACCACAAAACAACAGATGGAAAAACCCAACCATTTGCACCAGTTCAAAAATTCCAACGCCACCTCGTGATAAATGATTGAAATACAAATCGATGGGAACAAATACAGATGCTTAACCAAATCCATTACCTTGGACAATCGAAAGAAAAAAAAAAATGAGTGATTGCTAGAGAAAACGCCGCCTGGCGATGAATGCTGGTTAAATAAATGAAACGTATTCACTAATTTATAGAATAATAATTCTGCAAGCACAGCCGCAATAGTGTAATAAATCCTTTGTTAAGGTGTATATCGCTTGCCCGTAGAATGCACAATAAATAGATACACAATGCAATCCGCTTACTATAGGTCAGCCAAGCAATAAACACCACAGACCATTTCCAAATTGCTGATTATCAACGTAAAGTAGAAATTGATCATAGAGGGCGCACTCATCTGAGCCTCGCTTCCAAGCACAATCCGCCATTATAAATTATTCGGACGTGCTATGACAGTGCAATTTATTCTCTAGTTATCACTAAATAAAGTGAAGTTTTTTATTTGGTTTGTACTGCGGTCTCAATGAAGGAAAGTGTGATATTGGAATCCAGAAAAAAATGAGTAAAGTGAGTTTAAAAAATTAGTAGCGGCGGATTAAATAAACGAGTCGTGCAAGCATTTAAATTAATTAAAAGGTGCGGCTCGCTGGGTAAATGTTCGATGTTTCTACTCATGGACTAGTGCTAATTAAATGGAATTTATGAGTTTCATTTTATGAGCTCGTCAGGGGAAAGGAATAAAAAAAAAAGCGATGTCATTTCTACCACCTTACTGCCCATTATCCTGCTGGTTTAGTGCGACTCTTTTGTCCGTTTATTTTATTAGTAAAGAGGAATTTTGTTATTTGGTTCTATTAAATTTCTTTTATTGGACTTATTAAAATTTTATTATTATTCTTCTTCTTTTTTCTTTTCTTTTTTTTAGCCAAACTGGACGGTGTAAAGACGTACATGAGAACACGCCGCGTTCCTGCCCACATACAGGTAAAAGTAATCAAATGGTTCGATTACTTGTGGATGACTCAGAAGTCGAGCGACGAGGAAAAAAGTGTCGGTTGTTTGCCGGACAAGTTAAAAGCCGAGATCGCCATTCACGTGCATTTGGATACCTTACGGAGAGTGGAGATTTTCCAGAATACGGAGGCCGGATTCCTGTGCGAGCTCGTCCTCCGACTCAAGCCAGTGCTCTTCTCCCCTGGTGATTACATATGTAGAAAAGGTATGTTAACATTTACGTATCATTTTACAAGACAAAAAAACTTGATCGGTTCATTAAAAAGTTTGCCAAATTGGATTTTCTTCCTAAATTAATTCCGGTTGACATTTTGATTTTCAAATTATAGATGGATAATTTATCTTTGATGGCAATTTGCTTCAATCATAGTCTATTAAATTTGAAAAAAAAATATGTTTTTGGAGACAAAACTAATTTGATTGGATGCCAGTAAATTACCTTTACAGTAATCAGGCAGCCTAATCAAAATTTAAATATTGATATTGCATAAAATTCCTTGTTGGAACACTTTACTAATTACATTGAAGAAGAATAGAAACCTTTTTTACTCTCTTTCATATTTAACAATCTGTAAATAGCCTGCCATCTGGTAGCAAAGAACGTCATTACAAGCTGTATTTATCTTTGATTCGAATTTTTTTGCAAATATTGACTCCTCAAAACCAATTTAGGTGGTTTCTCTGATTCTTATTTACAATTTCACTATATTTTAAAGGAAAAGTATAAATTTACTGTCACTCTTTTCATTTGACAACTCTTTAATGATTCAAACCGCAATCGGATTACATTAACAACATTTATAAACGTGTATAAAAAAAAATTTAGTCAATTGGGGGGAAGAAAAAAAACTCTTGTTGTTAAGAAAATGTTATTCCCATTACAAAGGTGTGAAACGACGAAAACGTCACGTATTTACAAGAAGTGGGTTGTTGCGAGTGGAATGCAACCAACCAACCAATAAATGTTTTGTTTTACGCCTGTGCCACATCACCCAGACAACTTTTTTTTTCATTCCACCTTACAAATTGAAAGTTATGTACCTAACAAATATAGAGTTGGCACCGTACATAAATTCATTAGCCAACTGCTACTTAATTGTACCTCTTCCTCAAAGATGTAACGCGTTAAACGTGACACTGCATAAATTGCAATTGCTAATTTGCAGCTTCTTCATCATGTAGCGTCAATTTATATCCCTCTTCTGCGTTTTTTCCTACTAATTAATTTACAATTTCTTGTTTACGGGTATTTTAATATTAATTAAAACTTTTTTTTTAATATATAAATATTTCACCGACTAAACTAATTATAGTTTGCAAGCATAAATTTTTTTTTTTTTTAATTGTCTTATACGTAGTCAATTCTTATTTCCGTGAATATTTAATGAATGTCGTAAGCTGCAAACAAATAAGATGTTATTGCATCCTTCGGGAGATATACTGAAATGCAGTTCCCGATTCACTCTGCAACGAATGATGGACCATGCAGATGCAAGACTGTGGCAGTCATTGCTTCTGATTAAAACTGATGTTGGGAATGAGGCCAACAAAACCACTTGGCAACACCAATCATCTTTCTTTTTTTGGGGGCCAAATAAAATATTTATGACGTTTGAAAGCAACCATGTAAAGTTTGGCTTCTAAATTACTTAAGTTGCAATGGGTTTTGTAGGAGGAGAAAAAAAAAATTCAAAATCAATCGAGTTAAACATAGAAAATCAAATTGGACTGAAAAAGAAGTTGAAAAATATACAAATGTACTATATACGCAGATACTTTTAAACCTACATGTATTTTTAATCATGTGAGTAGTGTATGTTGTGGACTTTGTGGAAATTGGTGCGGCTCAAAGTAACCTTTGCTATTTCCCTCTGCTTTTTTTTAACTGAAACCATTTGTAGAGAAAAGTAGAATTCCCACATTTTTACCCATAATTCAATTTTCCACTTAAATTGAAAACTTCCCCAAGCATTTAAAACTTTTCAAAAGTAAAAGAAACACTTATGTTTAGATTAGAAAGAAACCTTAAGTCCACATTCCACCAACTTCTTCTAACATATTGCACAGAACTAACCCTTTACCCTCTAGCATCACCTTTATTGTTACAGTGTAAATATTTTTCTACAATATTTACAATTGCTCCATCTTTCAGACGGAGCACACGGTTTTGAACTCTATTAAACTCGCCGTGTTTTGTTTGTCGTCAAAAACCCCCCCCCCATATCCTGAGGTGTGTTCACCAAAGGCGACGCATCACTCTATTGGCACTGATAATCCGAGTGATAAGTTTTATCATTCTGTACACGAACACTTTCTAAATTTAAACCTTGCGATAAAAATTTTATAAAATTCTTTTTTTTTTATTTGAACAAAAATCAATACCTGCAAATTGTTCTTAGAAAATATTAGATCGTAAACGTAGCGTCTCATATCAAACTGGAAAGTACAATCTTATGGAACATAAATCAAAATTTACGATAGGATATTTGTGCAAGTGGTGTTCATAACTTTTTCACGCAAGTACACAAAACCCCTCTGAAATAAGGTACGTCACAAGTAGGTATTGATATATGAAATAGGCTTTTACATTCAAAAGAGTTGGCTCCACAACACTCCTTCAAAGCAGTCTTATTCAAGCTTGTACACTTTACTGGACGTGTATTTTTATTTTAGAAATGTGTTCCTTGCTTAAAGCCATAAATGATTTGCGATTTAAATGAAGTCTGTTTTATATTCTGCTATATGATGAATGAGCTTTGAGCATTCTCTGAGAATGTAAACAAGAATTGTACACTTTTATATCTGCTTATAGTCATTTTCAATGAATTGATCCATTGTAGACAATAGAATTTGTGTAAATTTGTATTGACAGAGTAGAAGCAGATGAAAGTTGATTCACTTATTTTGAAAGAAAACCATTTCTGACCATCAACTAGATATCTATAAAAACATTTTTATATATTGTAGATGATATGGAAGTCTCAGTTTGATCTGCAATAAAGTGTAGTTTAATCTGCTATTGACACCCAATTTGTGTCATTTCCAGACTTTCTTGCACATAGGAGGTAAAAGCCAGACATATAATCATTTTGATAACTCTGTTCCCTCAGGTTTTATATCTTAATCCTGATTCAGCAATGTCAACGTAGCCAAGAGCTAAAAAAAATTAACAAAGTCCTGCACAGTGGGTTGATATGGGGGACTCGCGTTAGGTCGTAAAATCTATAAAGCACAAGACCATTATTGTGTGGCATAGTGGTAGCACTAGAGCATGGCAATAGTGGTGCACACAAAGATGTTGATAGTGGATGTGTGTACAGTAAATGTTAACTGTAAATTCTCAGAATGGATCAAAAGCTAAGTCCTTACATAAAACATAAGTAGTTTTTTGTCTTTCACATTATTGCTTAAAAATGTAATAAATGCTTGAAATGTCTCAACAAAGTATTACAATAGCATGACAAAAAAAAACATGTTTGTTTTTTTGCCCTTGTTTTCTTTTCTCAATCAATATGATTAGCTCACACCTGTGCTGAAAGCAACAAAAAAAAAAAGAAAAGATATTCAAGAGAAACAAAATAAAGCTCTCAGTGGTGCTAA
Organism: Pachymerium ferrugineum; assembly: GCA_034686365.1. Taxonomy (NCBI): domain Eukaryota; kingdom Metazoa; phylum Arthropoda; class Chilopoda; order Geophilomorpha; family Geophilidae; genus Pachymerium; species Pachymerium ferrugineum. The sequence goes on from JAQGAS010000010.1 coordinate 170,564, forward strand.
AATTAGAAACTTCACTAAAGCTACACCAACATTAGAGTGGAAAACTAATATTGTCATTTATAGTAATGCTTGATACTTGAATGTGCTTAGTGAGCCAAACAAGAAGTTTTGGTGCACCATTTTTTCTAATTATTTAAATTGAATTCTCTTACAAGTTGCAAATAGACTTAACTTTAAAGATTTGCTGTCAGTCTATGAGATAATTTCATTGAAATTGTCAAGATTTTGCATTGCAATAATCTGATCATAAGATGTGTTGGGTGAATGAACTCTGTTTAATTTACCCTTTTGAATTTTTCGTGCATGTTTAGTGAAATTTTCCAATTTGTAAGCAGTGGCAATAGATCAATAGTAAAAAAAGACAAAATGGATGCAGAGAAAGATGAGCAGTTGCGCAGTACATTCAGAGCTCCAAATACTCAAATAAATTTCGTTTTCTGTAATAACATGTCATGGAAAAAAGTTGATGTTGAAAACAAAATGATTTTTCGAGAAGAAAATTTTCTTTTTTCTTGAAGGATTGGTAAGAATAAAGTGTGGTGTAAGTTGAGTCTTGAAACTAATGAGTTTGTGTATTATGGAGTGATTTCAAGAGTAACATGAAATTAATAATGAATGTAGCAACATCTGGCAGGTTTCCAACTGCCTTTACAAAGGAATAGACTAAAATGATAGTAGTGGTGCTTACAGTTACATTCTACATTAATAAAGGTTGAGATTTATTTTTATTACACTAATTCTTACAACCAACTTCCTGTTGATAGAAGAGGAGAATATATTTCCTTTGTAAGACATTTTTTTTTTGCACTTTTAAATTAAGAAAACAAATTAAAATGTTATGGAGGATTACGTTTGTGGATTTTTGATATGATCCACAACCACTTTAGGTTTTTATGTTTGAATTAAAGCAAATGAACATTTTTGTAATGTTAAGTCAATAGTTTTTAAAGACCTAATTTTTCTGCTCTTTGCGGGTTTAAATTTAACATAGTCATGAAGGGTGAAAATTGATTAATTGTCAACATGGTTTAAAGAGCAAAGTTTGTTGTAAAAGTCTGCATTGACATTGTTAAGTAAAGCTGATTTGTCACTATATGGTATTATTGCAGCCATTAATCCAAGAAGGGAAGAAGAGAATGTGGAAATCTTGATATTTTTATGTCGCATGAAACAAAAGAAAAATTAGAAAACTGCAAAGCTGCCAACCCTTTTAACTTTATTTTTCACATCTTTACCATTATGGCCAAGCCTCGTTGGCAATGCCGCCAAAGTGTGAGCCCATGAAAATTGCAGTTGAAATAGAAATGTATTTCTGAACCGTTCATCAAGGGCTTATGATTTTCTTTTACTAATGTCAGCTTTAACATGTTAGTTGGAAAAGTGGTCGAAATTTTCAGAAACCGTTTACATTTTTTTTTTTTTGTTTTGCAGTTAAATTTAGAAAATGAAATTGTGTTTTTGTATGTCTGAGAAAATACGATCTTTAATTAAGTTTTGCACAAGTGAAAAACAATAGACTTGCTGCCAGAAGTCTGTTTATTTTCTTCTGAAATTGGGTATTTCTCTTTTGTCTTTTCTCCCAGTAGGAGATTCCAGTTTTTTTTTTTTTTTCTACAAAAATCCTTTGACAATATGGTGTTAAGCTACTAGACATTGGTATGAGTTTGTATTGATTTCTTGTCGATTCTTCATGTTTTTACTCTCAAGTGCTAGGGAAATGTTTTCCATTTACACTAAAGGTGAGTCAAAAGTATGTTTGAAACATTTTCTGTTCAGTTGCTTAAACAAAGCTCGTCATTACAGAACTACTTACAATTTGAAGGGAAAATTTTGGTTTCAGTTGAAAGTGTTGTTTTTGTTCAGTCAAATCAATTCAAGCTTGACTGGGTTTGTCTTGGAAAATTCAAATTTTGCGAGAGAAAAAAATAAATTGTGGTTAAGTAAACAATAGCAATATATTGAAGACAATGACTTGTAGGAGGAACATAAATATTCATTGTGCTGATAGTAAAAAACTTTTTATTAACCTCTTGAAGTCCATTTCCTAGCAAAATAACATTATCAAATTAGTAAATATTTACACTTGTATAAATTTTGAATCACTAGCTTTGCCCAGACTAAACACTTCCTTATGCAATCTCACACTCACGACACAATTTGCCACTCACGCGCAATGGCCACCTTAATTCTCTATTGAATAGATAAACAAATTCGCAGAAAGCACATTTCTACAATGTCTCTCATCATTGCCAATCCCCACTGAATATTCTCTGAATTGGGGGTTGTTAGTGGTCATTAAGTGACGTCAACTTAACAAAAAAATCTAAATAAGGTCACTCGCAACATCTCATCTCACACATTTTGATTGGTCAAAAAACCCAACCACTCTTGTAGCAAGTGCAAAGGTTTATCTCGTGGTTGGTCACTTGTTTTAAAGATTCTTTGTATGCAACAACAAGAACCTAAGGCAGTTGCAGTCATGATCTAGAATACTAACACAATATTATACCCACCATTGAAATTCAAGCCGTGGGATTTAAGTATTAATGAAAGGAATTAAAATTTCAAGTCGTTATCCTTTAGCCTTTCTATTTACCATATTAATAATATCAACAGGGGGCGCATTACTTTTAAAATCATTACACGATATTCTATTGTAGCTGAAAAGTTTCTACTTTTTGTTGGTATCTCCTATAGATTTCTATTCAATGATGATAAGGTTTTCGTGATAAATGTGTTTCGATGTAGCTCCGCTAGGGGTACATGACTCCATTCAGAGCACTATCAAACCCCTGGAAACTAATCGTTAGATCCAGATCTACATCGCCATTTTCAGGCGACTGCTAGATATTGACCGGAAGTGAATCTTCTCTTTTTTTTTTTCTTTCTTACATTCACATACCTTTTAAAAGAAACGAAAAAAAAATGTAGCTTTTTATGTCGATATTGGTTGAAATGGCAGTGACCTGCTGGTTTATTTACTTTGTCTGTCTTAAAAGGTTTTTATTTGTTTATTCGAACAACAAATATTCTTTTCAGTTAGTAGTAATTGGAGAATTTCATGTTGGGTCAGTACAAAAGCACAACAAGTGTGTTGTTCTTGGTACGAAATGAAGAGAAAGAGAATGGAAAATTTACAATGGTTGTTGGTTTGTATAAGTAGGACGGTTTTAAAGAAACGAATTTCAAATTAATTTGACGATGAAGGGTTTAATAGCTTCGTGGAATTAAACCATTATAAAAATCCATTAAAAAAATTGAAATTCTTTGATGTCTCAATAAAGTAATAGCCAATATTGCCGCTAGATGGAGATCGTAAATCATTTTGATCGCGATAACATGTCGACATTACGAATATTCCGAATACTTAATTTTCTTTACGAGACTTGTTTGCAAGGTTTTACCTTCATTTAAACTTGGACTAGATCGCATACTTTGGTTAAAATGTTGGGGATGTATCATTCCTCGGTCGAGTGCCAATGACGTAATGAAAAGATGGCGCCGGTCTGGTTGAACGGATTGTTTTTAGTGATTGTATTTTTATTAAAATTCTAGAAATAGGGAATTGTAACTGAAACATTTTTTCATTTTTTCAGGTGAAGTCGGCAAGGAAATGTACATCGTGAATCGCGGGCGTCTACAAGTGGTGGCTGATAACGGTAAAACAGTGTTAGCCACGTTAAAAGCCGGATCATATTTCGGGGAGATCAGCATCTTGAATATGGGCACGGCGGGGAACAGGAGGACGGCCTCAGTGCGCTCGGTCGGCTATTCGGACCTGTTTTGTCTCTCTAAGCAGGACATGTGGGACGTTCTCAAGGAATACCCGGCGGCCAGGGTGCGACTCGAGGCGATTGCTGTAAAGAGACTCGAGAAGTACAGAAAAGCACCGCTCGAGAAAAGTGAGTACACTAATCCATTTTGTGGAAATTACATTTACGACATTTCCCTTTTCCTGTATAAAATTGATTTTTCTCTCTTTGTTTACTCTCATTGGGATAAGTTTGAAACTGTAATACAATTGTTGTTGCAGTTTGAGAAATTAACTCGATTAGAAATATTCACCCCAACGAGATGTGTGGGTTTGTTTACTAATCCTACACTAAAAATAAACCCATCATAAAAATGCTTGTTTTACAATTAAATTTTCTTTTCCTTTCGTTTTTAGAAGCATTGTGGTTTTTTTGTTGTTGTTGCATTCTTTACGTTTTGTATTGATTCAACAATAAGAGAAAAATGTATTTCTCCTTTTATTAATTTGATTTTTTTCTTTTGTTTCCTGAATGTTTTCTATAATTTGCATCACGTTCATAATCATATTTTTGTTGCTTGAAGCGATTAGTTTTGTAGTGATTAGTAGGAGTTGGTACTGTAGCTGCTAATAGTGCTGCGTCTTGTCGCGAAAATTTCGAGTGCCTGTGGTTATACTAGTGGCTTGGCAAAATTTAATTAACCTCCTCGTGCCTAGCAACTGTTGCTATGTAGAAACGTTTAGTGTCTTTTGTATTCTTGCGTCTAGAAAGAAAACGCGATTAGACAGGTTTACAGAGAAGTCTGGTGGCGGTGATTGATGCGACATGTTTAAAGGCCCAATCATTGGAGGAGGGAAAAAAATGGGAAATTTAGATAAAATAAACTAAGAACATTAGATTCATAGCAACAGTTATTACAGCCATATCTGAAACCCATAATGCACTGCAGACCAACAAAAGTATTACTTATGTATATGGTGTAAGTGAATTTAGAGACAAAACTGGCCGCTGTGTGTCGCATGGTCAAAGTCATAGATCTGAATTATGTTGACTATGCGACCTACAATAAGACTTTAGAGTGACATTCGCTTCGTTAGTGGGGAAAACCTTGGAATTCCCCATTAGAAGCTAATCTTTATATCTGCATTTGGTTGGAATTGAATCCCAGTAGATGAGTTGGGCCTTTAAACAAACGATCGAAAATCAATAGCAAGCTACTATTTTGTAGATTGTCGAAGAAGAAAAGAGTCTAGGCCCATTTGAGTTTTATTTTATAATTTAGATAATCAATAGATTTTCGTTTTGAAATTGCAACCTCTTTCGCCTCTTCTTCAGTGAGCGGACGCCCTCTAGTGCTGTCCAAGAAACAGCCCTTGTTCCTGGCCACTGGTGCCGCGAGATTGACTGATGACGACGCCACGGGTTAGTTGGCTATATCTACCTTCTCCTTCATTTAGTTGCAATAAATTTACGTGCTGCGAGTCTATGAACCAACTGCGTATTACACCAGCTTTTCGTGCACTTGTAATGTGTTCTTTGTGTCACACCATATATCAAACGTTAAGCGCGTCAAAGGTTAAATCATTGTCATTATTTTTTCAACTAAAAAATTTAATGACCGGGTATAGCAAGTGTATTGCTTATTTTTCTGATTTCCTCAATTGGTATCGGACTTGTCACGTTGTATCTGCACCACTTGAAAGCGCACATTCATTGATGTGGTCTCTCAGTGCACTTCACTTTTGTCATGGAGAGTGAATACTCTGGTGACACATTACTCAACTAAAATGGTGGGAAAATCTTTTGTTAACAGGACCAGTTTGTGGCTTCGTTTCCCCTTTAACTAGACAAAGTTTTTTTAAAATATGCAAAATTTGATTGGTTAAGAAAATAACCCTTAATGGCAGATGCAGGCTCTTCAATTTTTATAGATTTTTTTGAATTACATTTTTGCAAGATTGGATATTCTAGTAGCTCTCCCACTTTGATGTGTATCAACCTGAAATTTTATGGCAGATGCACTTTCCTAAAATAGTTTCCTTATTTTATATATTTTCACAAATTTGATTGCATACATCCTTCAGAAATACTCTCCACTTTAATTGTTTGTAAGGTTATCCATCAAAGAATGTTGTGCAAAATTGACATAACCTAAAAAATTAAACTCTTTTACACACAGTTTTATAGCTGAAAGAGCCCTTTATAGAAACACACTAACCACAAGCCATTAATTAGACAATACAGCCGCATCGGTGTCAGTATAGACCAATCAATTGGAGCCGGTCCATTGATTCTTGTGTGCAATCATGTTAAAACGCACCAACCGTCTTCACACAGATTCACCAAATTCCAAGTCTGATATTTATTGATTTTTTCCCCCTCCCGTCACCTTGTTCAATTTCCTATGTCAAAAAAACATGGAATTGACCGATGAACTTTGTTTTTCTTTATTTATTGATTTTTGTTACCCATAAGGGTGTGTGCAATCAATTGAATACAACTCTGTATTAATTGGTTTAGTTGAGTGTGTGCTATACCAGTGAGTATTCACTCGTCAACGTGTTATAGTCCGATATTAGTCGATTGTTGAAAAAGTGAAACAGGAAGCCAAACTATTGTTTGACACTTAAGATTGGTGCTGTCTGTTAGTGAGTTGACAGCAAGGCTAGAAAATACCAGAAGCCACTAGTCGATATTAAACAAAAAGGATCAATGTGAAGTATGAAATCGATTTCGCTTTCTGTTCAATTTTCAAATAGTCGGGTTATAATGTTTTGTCTAAGAGATTTTAATTTAATAATGTAGTTGCCATGGGTCGGAGTCTGAGCACGCCAGGTCTCGTGGAATCAAAAGGACGTGTCCCGTTGGAGGACATGCCGCTAGCCACCGCCAGTCCGGACGAAAATAGCCTGACGTGTGGCAGGGAATCGCCAGTAGCATCCACGAGCGGCGCCAGCAGCGCCGAAGGTGAAGCGGCAGCGAGGCGCGCAGGCCTGTTCCTTGGGTCGAGCGTGGTCCCTCACTCGCTCCCACCTCTGTCTCGCCTGGGGCAACGAACGGATTTGCTATCAGGTGGCGTGAGTGGTGGTGGAGGAGGAAACCTGTTGCTCTCGCCAGGTGGGTTGTCGGCGTCAGTCGAAGTGTCGCCGGCCACCGAATGCACGGGACTGAGTCCGGCATCTACGAGCGAGCACGCGCTGCTTTCGGTTCCCACGACCACGATGACACCGTCTCCTGGCGGCGGGTCGCTGCATCACGAACTCGTTGCCGAGATCAAGAGGTTACGCGAGCGACTTGTCACCTTGGAAACGGAGAATGCGGCCATGAGCTACAAATTGAGTCAGCAGCAGTGGGAGGTGGAGCATCGGCTGGCTGAGATCGAAATGCACATTTGCGGCGGCGGAAGCAGCGCCGATAGCGCCGCCAGCGCCGACGACAACAACGAGAGAAATCGCGAATCTATTATTTGATTTTTTCTTTCTTTTTCTCAAACCCCCAATTCTTTCTCTCTGCGAATCGATCTATTGATAGACAAATGCCAGTTTCTATGAAGCGCCACCCCCTGCCACTCTGTGTATACTTTTTCATGTGGACAAAAAAATACTGGTCTACATCAACATTTCGATTTTCCAGTGATCTTCTCTTGCGCAAACATTTTTCCCGTGTTGAGAGATGAGTTTTGTAAGAAAAATATAAACTATGAAAAAATTATTAAATAAACAGACGACCAAAATAATAATAATAAAAAATTAAAAAAAAAAATACATAATTTTTGAAGAATATTTCAAAAAAAAAAGTACAAACTACTACTGGGAAATTACGAGTTCTTCAATTGCATGTGATTTTGATTTCTTTTTTTTTTCGAAATTTTTTTTTCTTGATGTCATTTCAAGAAGCGTATTTTATAGTGAATATTATATTACTTTTCAAGAAAAAGCCTCTTTTTTTTTTTTTCGAAATTTTTTTTCCCTTCCTTCCATTTGGTTAGTAGTCTGGACTGTTTCAGGTTCCATTTTTTGAAAGGGGTATCTGAAACGTTATAATCGAAAAATGCAACTTTAAAAATATTTAAAAAAAATGGAAAGTTCATTTAAAGGTAGACATATTGTGACGTCATAAGTGTAACTTTTTTTTGGGTCAACAACTAACTGATTGAGTATTGAGACTGATCGTTAATTTGTTTTGAGTAATTTTTAAAAAATGGTAGAGCAAAGTTTTTTTCCACTGCAACAAAAAAATGTTGGGAATGTTGGTACGTGAGTTATAAAATACTAAACAAGATGGCTTTAAATCGAAACTCAATTTACGATAGGCCAAATGTTTCTTTCTTTTACAGTCCAGCTGGGGCGATGAGTTGAATATTTTTATGTATTTGTAGAGGATTGAAAATTGTATTAACTTGTGCCATGAAGCTCATTCACAGCACTTTGTGACGTCACAAAATGACTAAGGAATTTTATTAAAACAGACGTTCACCCTGTTTTGTATAATACCGATAGATTAGAAGAAAATTGAAATTCCTTAATGGTGAAAATAATGTGAGCGTTTCAGTCTCCTTGAATGTATCAATAGGGAAAATTTGATTTCTTAATGAATATTTTAAGAGTTTTTCATTTTAACAGTAATTAAGCAAAGAATTAGGTATTTGGCTAGGAGAAATCCAAGTCCCAAATATTAAAAAATTAATAACAAACAAAGGACATTCCTGTATTTTTAAAAATGGTGCTAGTTTCAGAAGGTATATTTGTAAGTTGGGTTTTGTTGTTAAGTAATTTTGTGTAAAATTTGCTAAACAATCCCTTGTGCGACAACATTTTTTGATTGACTGTCATTTATATTCGGTTTTTTGATTTCCCTTTGGTAAAATACTTTTTGTGACGTAGATCAAGTATAATTATTAATTAATTATAAATTCCATAAGAAAAAAAAAATTAAATGGAAAAAAAAAAAAAGTTTTTTCATAATTTGAGATACTCTCTTATCAATATAGTATTTCATTCCTTCTAATTACCACTAATTAATCTCTTTCTAATATTAACGTTTACTCGTCAACTCGTTTTTCATAATCCCATTTGATATTTTTATCATGTTGCTATCACTTGTCACTAGGAACGAATTTTAATCCAAAACATTCCATTCACTTTTTCTTCTACTAATTTTGTTTAGAACTTATTAATAAAAAATTTTTCAAAACATTTCTTCATTTTTTTCTAATTTCTCACGAATTTCATTAACATTTCATAATAACGACGTCGCCGTTTCATTTCATCGTCTTCCGCCAGATGTCGCTACCAGTCTGAACACTCTTCAATGGAGGCTCGTGTTAATTAAACATTTTATTGCTAATACCATTTCATATTAATTTGGCACAGCGGGTCGCTTGTAAACAAGTAAGTAACGATTACAAAATTACTTTTATACAATATGATTTTTTTTTTCTGCTACCAAAATTACATAAAAGTATAAATTGCCAAAAAAAGGCCTTTTTAATGGTGACTGTCTGTAAGGCTTTATTTTATACATGTGGTCTGAAGACAAGACCATTTTATATAGGGTAACAGTATAAATGCATTGCAAGTGGATTTTTAGCCATGAAAATTCTTGAAAACTTTTTCATTTAAAAATATATATTGACATCCAACTTGCAATATTAATACATTGTTCTTCATCTATTAGTTACAATTTGTACATCGTAGTAAAGATAAATTGAACAGTTATGAAAAGAGTAAGGAATTGTATATATAAACTTTATAATTGAGCCGGAAAAAGGCACTTAACTGAGAAATTCTAGCATTATAAAGAATACTCAAAAGGCACTTTGAAAGACTTATTTTCTCTCTTTGTAAACATTTGATACAAAACTAATTTTTTTTTTTGTTTTTACAGAGTAGAAATTCAACATAAACCAACATCTCTATCTCTTTCTACAACATATAAGTCTCACAGATTTAGTAAATCGAGGAAAAAAACCTGTTTTCCCAACTCATTTGCATAGATTTAACAAAGTTTTGATTTTAAATGGAATAACTTAACATGAGTTTACAACGTAAACTAAACACGTAAGTATTTGGCATTGCTCATCATAACACATTTGCACGTTAGGAATTAAGTTTTCATACAACTTAATACCTTGTACAATAAAAACCTGTTTAGAATAATATATTTGATTGCTATAGTCAATTTCAGAGCCAGGTAAGCAAATTCTCTCCTCTGGAATTGTTGAAGAGTGTTTCGACGTCATTAAGCAGGTCGGAGCCAAGTTCCTCCTAAAGGTAATGAAACGATAAATTTTAATACGTTCAATTAAGCTGAGCGAATTTTCACAACATAAAAATCATAATTTCTTGACCCACTATTTTTCGTCACAGAGCCACCACCAGATGATGAGTACCTTGGATTTATGGAGCACAAGGTACAGTACAATTTTTTTTTTTTTTTTAATTATTGAATCACTCAATTTTATTAAGGTTCAAAGTATTCACTGATAACATAAAATTCAAAGCGGATATAAATCGTTCAAGTTACGTTGATTTTTTTTCTGCACTTTGAACTCACTTTTGTTTTGCTTTTAAAACTTTACAATCCAAATGATGGTGTTTAGTTGCATTGATTTAAGAGCGGAACTAAGAGGACTCGTGAGACTTGAATCGATACTAACGTTAAACGAATTTAATGGTCCCTTGTCTTTATAATATTACTTATCCATCTGTGAAAAAAAGGTGTCTGGTTCTTATTTTTTCAATTTTTTTCCCATCTTAGAAACTTTTTGAATAAAAAAGAAAGATACCTGTAAACTAGGCTCTAAGTCGTCAGTGTCCATATTACTTTCTCCTAAATTAGCAACCACTGGAGATTGCATTTCTAAGCTGCACAAATCGGTTGCAACTTGTTGTTGATCAGTATTACATGCTATAAATGAAAAAGGTGATTAGTTTTATTGTCATTTTCTGATTTTTTTGTTCAATTCTTACTGTCATTCATAGGTTCGACATTGTCGTCTATCCGACTGAGAAAATCATCAGGAGTGTGAAGCACGTTGTAGTTATTTTCCATTCCAATGCCACTATCTGAGCTTTCTTGCCTCGAATGAATTTCTCTTCCTCCAAGAAACGGATCCATACCGGTCGACACAGGAGGAAGTTCAGGTGCAGGGGAAGACGCAATTCCTTCACTTATGGTTTGTCGAATGAGCATTTCCTAGAAGGGGAAAATTGAAAAGTGTAATTGAGTTAGATCTTAAGTAGTTTGAGATTTCACTCTGTTTGAAATGGATTAAAGCTTTAGGGGCTATTACACTAGATTCTCTCGAGGGAATAGTGCACAAAAGATCATGTTAAAGGCATTTGCTTATTATCAAAAGGGAATGAAGACGGTGTAAGTGCATTTTCTTATTTACTTTAAAAGTATGATTTAAAATAAATTTTTTAGGTAAGTAACAAATGTTAGTTTGTGTTTGGGGTTACGTAAGAATGTTGATTTACTTTTTGAAAAATGAGGAGAAAAATGTTGCAATTTATACACAAATGCTTCTCTTGTTTATTCATTCTATTTATGATGATTATGATTAAAAGGCATTCGGAAATAAGAGCTAAGTTGTGGGTTTGGAGGAGATAAGACTTTTTTTTTTTTTAAATATCAACAAAAATGGGACGGGAGGGGAATTTGACCAGTCTAGACCTAACCCAAAAATTGCCATTTTCGTTTAAAATTACATTACTTACTTTGAACGTGTGATTTTCAATTAGATTCAACCAATAAAATCTCAAGCCATGAAATATTAATACCATTCAACCGTTCAATTATGAAATAAGACCTGGGGAAAATTTCTCTGAACTCGAATGTGTTTTTTTTTTCCCCCTTTTAAAAGTTCTCACAATGACCTCTTGGGGTAAATCTGAGCTTAAAGGAGCCGAATTGACTCGAGCTTAGATAAGCGAAGAATTATTTGAAAATTTCTGACTTTCACACATCCCTAGATCAGAGGTCAAAAGAATTAAAAATGGTGCAGTAAATTGTCACTTGAAAACTTTTCTAAGGGATTGTATGTAAGGATTATACTGACGTGAGAAGATTTTTTTTATTACTGCATTTTTGCATGAAATTATTAAAGAGGTTAAGCGGAAAAACGACTGGTTAAAGTCAAGGGAAATGGCGTTATTAGAAGTGAAAGTGGGGCTACCTAGTTTTTTAGATCATAGTGTTCCTGGTGGAGCCACCTAAAAAATCATTCGCATGACTTTAATTGAATTAGCCTATCAACATTTTTGCCTATAAAAATTCCATATTAAGACTAGTGGAGCCAAGCAAGAGGATTAGTAATGGATTTTGCAGGTTAATTATAAAATATTTCGAAAGAAAAAAAATGTATATTTACATTGTAACTTGGAATTCCAACATTATTCACATTTTGTTGGGGTTTAAACTGAAAGAGAAAAAAAAGTAAAAAAAAAAAATGATTCTCTTGTTTGCTGCTCCATTCAAAGAAAAAAAAAAAAAACTTGGAAGATGAATAAAAATAGATTTAAATTTAGGATGTAGATTTTCCAACAAGCAACACATGGCCGAAATAAAGAGCTATTTTAAAACAGAGATAAACTGATGATGAAAACTTGTCTCATGCAGTTTCTCAACTTTAAAAACATTCATTCAAACTCCTTCAAAACACAAACAAAAAAGGAGGAAAAAAAAGATTTTCAGGGATATAAAAATTGCACAACAAATTCAAAATGGAAATAATTTATTCTATAAATATTGAATATTTAAAAAAAAATGGAATCACGCACCTGTCTCATGATTTCCTGTTGTCTAAGCCTAAGGCATTCACGTTCCATTTCCAAGCATTGAAGTCGGGCGTTTTGTAGTTGAGCGTGGTTGTTGTTAGAATTTGAAGCTTCTGGAGACCCAGCTGTTACAGGTCGTGTAACTGATTGCTGGCTGTTTATTTGAGCATTTGGTAAGGTTGTGCGCATTACTGAAAATAAAAATTTTTTCAACTCGTTTCATCAAAAATTGACGAAATTCATAGCATCAAAAAGTCAAAAAACACATTTTTTCCAATTTTTTTGAAATATGATAGGTGTTGGTATGACTAATTTAGTATTGAGTAAAACAATGCACTATGTAATAAATAAAAAAAAAAAAAAAAAGATGTATCCATTGCATGTCAATAGAATTGTAAGGAAAAGTAACCTTGATGGTGTCCTAGTGCTATAATTTTGAAATTCATTTGTTGTCATTTGTGGCTCTTGGGTGGGTTTACCTTGGAAAACAATTGTTTTTTACAAAGTACTTTGAGCCGAATGTAATTACATTGTTCTCCCCGCCATTCCACCTAACTATTACGTGCTCTATCCGTTATTATTATTTTTTTTTACTCAGGATAAATTATCGAATTAGAAGAGGTAAACGCTCATTTTTAATTAAATACTCAAACTGTAATTGCTTTTTAATTTCATTATATTAATGGCATAAGAATTGAATGCCATAAAATTTCCTTAGATATTTAAATTTTGAGATGTAATAGTGACGACTCACTTGTTCTTGGGTCGAACCAACTCGTTGTTCGCGTAATATGATTGATGAAATAAGGTTCTCCCGCAGGTGTATACGCCTTTTCCCAGCCGTGGGGAAGAGGTCCCAAGTTGTGAGACTGTGATTGCGTGTTGATCGGTACATTCGTAGGAGGCGCTAGTGACTGCAAGTTCATGGCACTGTTACTCAGCTTCTTTCGGGGATCTTCCCACGTCGTTGTTTTCGTGTTATGACTAAAGGTAAAGAAAAAAAAAAAATAAAAATAAAAAAATGCAGAAACAAAGATAAACATTTAAAAAACCCTATTGTGGAAAAAATACTACTTAAAATTCAATGAACCAAACCCATTAATTTTTTTTTTTTTTAAATTCATCAACCTTTAAATTTGCACCTGTGTTTGCATCCCTGCAGGTTTGAAGGAACACGAGCTGGCCCGAATAAAATGAGGTAGCAGGAGCCCAGGTGAGAGGGACAAACAGGTGTTCAGAAGTACTTTGTAGGGCTCGGTGGCCGACGGGTCACCGGTGAAGGATTCCTTTCCCTTCACATCAATAATTTATAAGTTCTGGCAAATGGCATATCAGGAATTTCAAGTGGCCCACGAGATGGGCAACCCTTTGACTTTTTGACGAGGACGTTGACACGTAAACTATTGTTTACGAAATTGGTTTTGCAAATTATGTTTCATTCAAAGTGCAAAGTCAAATGACATTTATTGAATATTTCTTTTTCCAGTATCAAGAGATTTCTATCAAAGAAATTGATGGTTTAATACAATGTCAAAGTGCAAAAACCCGACATCTCCAAAAAAAAAAAAAAATCTAGTAGGTTAATTCAATTACCCGTTCCTCATAACCTCCACTTTTAATTCTTTTCCCACAGCACAAACATCGGCACATGCAGAAATTCACTTCAAATGAGGATAAAAGTTGGAAACTTGCTTAAAATTATGGCCGAGGAAGTAAACCGAGACCGGAAGTAATTTATAAAACAGTTTCAAAATTCAACACCAAACCATTAGTTTCTCAGAAAATACACAATAAGCAAATTTCAAACCCATCTAAAAAAAAAAAATTCAAACCCTGCGTTCGTTTTGTTAAACCCCAATTGAGTCCTTTGTTTGCTTCCTTCCTCCCCCTTCACTTTTTTCGTTCTCAATTTCTACATCGAGGTTACCCACTTACTATAATTGGTGCAAACAACTCGTACACTTTTTTTTTTTTTTCCGAGGAAGATTTCACACCGAAAGTAAAAACTCAAGGGAGTGGCCTCAAAAGGAAATCGCTTCGTGGGGGGATGGGGAAGCTGTTAGGACGGACGCAGCACGTGCGTCTCTCCAAGTATCATCTTCTCAGGCACGTGCTGCAAGATTCGCTTTCATGTTTTTTTTTCCACAGTCTTCTCTTTTAATTTCCTTCTAAAAATATTCAGCCTTAACCCCTTATAAAACTTGTTTGAAACGAAAAAAGAATAGGAAAAAAATTATAATTTTTCTCGTTAGGTGACACTGAAACTGACCTCCCTCCAAATGACACTTTGAAAGTCTAATTAAACTATTCTACAACGACACGTGAATTCATTCTAGAAGTTTTTTTTTTTTATTTTTTTATTTTTGGGATTAACTTGGGAGGTTTTTTTTCTCTTTCAACATCTGTTAGGGCAACTTCCTCTGTGGGCATATGGGAAAAAATCGTAAGTAAAGATGAGGCGTTTGGAAAAGTGCACTTAGGGTTAAAGAGCTAAAGTTAGATCAAAGTGAGTGAATGGTGGAGGTCTTGAGAGTTTTTGTTTCGTATACTTTTTTCTGCAAATGTTTTCGTTTCATGTCCTTTTGTCCTTTAGTTTTCGTTGTAGAAAGGTTTGCTCGTAATGAGTGTTAATTAAGGGAGGATTGTTAATGGGTGAAGTCAATTGGAAGGGGACTTTTGCTTGTGGTGGGTTTTAGGGAGATGGAGGATTAAATTTTAGGTTGTGAGGAGTTTTTTTTTTTTTTTTTTTTTTCCATCTTCCTCGGATGTCACTTGTCAATTCAGAAGTTTGCTTAAATTGAAGTGTGACCGTGTTACGGAAATTGAGTTAGAGGATTGTTATATAAGGGGAAATGAGACTTTGATGAATTTATATTTATGTATGGTTTTTTTTTTTTTTTTGGGATCCGGACGGAAGATGCCTTGTTATGGTAATTAGTGTTGTTCGATATTTGTTTTTAAAGTTTAGGTAAACTTGTGTGCATTCTAGGCTTAAATGTTTATCCAGTAAAAAAGTGACGAAATCATTACAATTGAAACTAAAAGAAATTGCAATAGAAAATAGTATCATCAACTGATTAGTAAAATTTTATCAAAAAAAATTGCGCAAACCAAATTTCACACTCGAATCATTCAAAAACTTTCCACTTCCACTTGGAAAATCGTTAACAACTTCCGTAAACAAAGTGAAAAACACCCAAAAAAACAAACTTTTCCCCAATCACCAATCGCCGAACTTTTTATTTAACCCAAATTGCAAACATCCGCGGAAATGGCCCAAATAAGAAATGTCCAGAACTAAAACACCACTTCACTCGAAAACTCCTCCTTCCCAGAACCCCCAAAAACCATCACAAACACTTGGCGAACAATAACAAGAAAAGGAAGGAGGAGGAGGATCTCGGATCTCGGCGTCCCTCAGGTGCACCGCAGACAGGTACCTGGCGCCCACTTGGCAATTGCAGTCCTTTTAACCTTGAACTTTTCCATCAAAAATGATCCTAATCCAAATCACACCAAATCACAACGTTTAAAAAATATATTTAAAAATCAGGTGAACGTACTCGTGACAACTCAACCCAAGATAAATCGCGTTCCAGCTTACTGAACACACTTTTACCACTTTTATTGTATAATCGACTTAATTCCACCTGGACAAAAGAATTCTCTACATGGCTTTTAATTCGCAAAAGGCAACGACCTTTTTTCAAAATCTTTAAAAACAGTCAAAAAGAAAATGAGGCCCTTTGCGTCCACTCATCTCTCATTTGGGCCGCTTACACGCCCGGGGGGGGTGTTGGAAGAAGGAGAGGGGGTTTTGTGGACCTCGTTTGGTTCAAGGTGGTCTTGCAAGTGCCACCCACGTTTAAATCTTCCCTTGACGATGATCGATTAGCGTGCAGACGCAGAAATAAAATCGAGACGCAACATGAAACGCGGCGAGGAAAAAATGGACAAAATGGACTTTGGAGTTGTTTCAGTGTTGCTACGCTGGTGAAATCGTTTCTGGGAAATTTTGACTCTTCTCAGGTAGTTTGGATTTAACCTAGATTTAACCCTGCGTTCGTGGAAACTCCAAGGTTGGGAATGGTTTTTTTTTTTTTTTTTGATTTTTCTGGGGATAAATAAAAGTGTGGCGTGAGAATTACGTGGGTTCATGTGACGTGATTAAATATTATCTCAAGGTCGGCGGTAGTAGGAGGATCCGGAGTGTCGTGGGGAGGGTGTTGCAAATGACCCTCGAATGATTAAAGGTGTAATTGATACAACCAACTTTTTTCACTGACCTACTTTTCCGTTTTCTACTCAACGGGTGATTAATATGGAGTCACTTAAGATGCGGATGGGGGTTTTCCCCACCTTCTTGGGGGTGCTCAGATAAGTGCAGATGGGAGGGTTATTTTCCAAGAATTTTCTTTTCACAGCAAATTTGGATTAACAGTGAAAAATGGTACCTCTTTCTTCATTTTTCACAATTGTCTTGTTTTTATACCTCTGAAAAAGAAAAAAATTTTCTTCCCCCCCCCCCCCTTTTCCAAAAATATCACTTTTTACTTGTCCCCTTGCAATAAACCTTGAAATAATGAAATCCCTACCCAACGCGCGTCCCCGTGCATGGGACTTACTTGAGAAAATACCTCTGTCCCGTTGGTGTAGTAGCCATCTCCCATCCAGGCGGTAGCGGAGTTTCATCGCTGTTGTCGCCGCCGAAAACTTGCTGCTGCTGTCTTAAGTGCTGCTCCGTTTGCTGTAAAGTGGCAGGCGACGAATGTGCCCTCGAATGGTGAATGTGCAATGCCGTTTGGTTAAAGGTCCCGTCAACGCTCGACTCTCGACTGTGGGATGTTTTAGGGGGTGTTTTCGATCCCGTGTCTGGGGGCTTGAAAAATGATTTGGGAAGTTTTCTCAATCGCATGGGCACTGTCAACGGCACTTGAGTGTCCGATGGATTCATAACAGATTTAAACAATGCATCCAGATCAGAGTCAGAGTCCCCTCGAATGTGCAGCACGTGATTACCTTTTTGTTCACGGATTTCTAACTCCTTTTCGGCCATGGCCAGAAAAGTAGGAGGAAACGAATGGAGCAAAATTTTGTTTTCGAACGAGTGGGAACACGAGTGAACACGCAACCTTACGTGTCAGCAGCGCAACTGGGACTGAAAGTGCGCGCGCCCGTTAACGCGGGGCTGCGAGTTGTGTTGTATCATTGCGCGAGTGAGTAGCAAGTTTATCGAAAAAGATAGTTCCCCGACCTTTGATTATTTTTCAACTTTTATTCAGCTTTCATATGTGCGTCATTTGTCTCATGTTAACTGACTTTTCGGTTTCGTTTTTAGGGTTCAATTTAAGTTTGGGTTTAATGTTTGTTTCAATTTACGTTTACACTGGGTTCCTGGAAAATCGTTTGACAGATGCACCTGTATGTGACGTCATCCTCAACGTGTCCGGGATGAGAGAGTTGGGGGTCCTTGAGATGATTTTTCTTGTTGGGGGTTATTTCGGAATTTTTATTTTTAAACAAGTGTTTTCTCACATCAATTAATGATTGCAAATTTGATTCCATAAAAGGGAACTTTGATCTTCTGAGTCGCGTTTTATTTTTGGTAACACCTATATCTTTAGACAAGGGGTGTGGTCATGAAAGTATCTTATGCCAATTTTTATTGAACGAAAAATTGTCAAAGTGTAAATGATAAGTAAAACGACGCCATTTGTCACGTGATGGGTTCGTTTTACTGTTCAAATTTTGTTTTAATTTTTATCACGTTTACATGTTGGAATTTTTGAGTTTTTTTTTTTTTTTTTAAGTATATGGGGGTGATGAGTCATCTTGTGATAAAATTTTGTATTTTAACCTGTTAATCCCTGTTTTCTAGATAAATTTTTAATCCTGGACAAATTTCAAGGAATAAAAGGACGCGTAGTTTGGTTTTATCTTTGGTACTATATTGTGCACGATTTCTCAATCTTGATTAGATTTAGGTTGTGACGTCCATCAGTTAATGACACTTTTTATTCGTTTCAAGATTGTGAAAAAGTTTAGGAGAAGTGCAATCAGATGTTTGGATAATGATTAGAGGAAGATACGTGGAAAAGCACTCATTAAAATCGTGTTGTTTACGATGAACAAGTCGAGAAAATAGCTTCGCATCTAGTAGCGAGTCTACTAGCCAATGCTGTGGCGCCATCTGTGAACTAAATTGGTGATCAGCCCGTCTGCGTCGTCTGTTGAGAGATATGCGTACTTTTCTGTATCCTTATTACAATTATGTCAAGTGTTTTTGAGAGTTTGTATAAATGTTTTATTTCATTTAAATACATTATAAAGTTATTAGAAATGTTTTTATTTGTTAATTATAAATTATATAAACATCTGATCAAATTCCAAAATACACCGATAAAAAATTTTTTTTATACTTGTTTACACAACTTTTAACTAATTTTTATTGTTATTTTATAGATAAACTAGTTGTTTACATTTTTAAAGTGATAAAGTTTCACCAACCGCTCACAAGATGCCGCTCTGCACTGGTCACCATGACATCAATACAGTTCCTCAGCTGAGCAAGGCACACTACCGGAAGAATTGAAAGGGGACGGCCACTTTTTCACGCGTCTCTTCCAGGAACCAGGCCAGGAATTTACATAATTACCAACCACAACAACCCGTCCAATCACGTGACATCAATGCAAACCAGAGAAAATCAGTAAGATTAATCACATGCTCATCGTTAAATATTAAAACCCCGGGCAAACATTTTCAGATAGGAATCGCCAACTCCTCCACCTCTTCCGCCAGTGTACATAGGTGGTTGCCAAGGCGAAATAAATAACACATCAAGCAGGATTTGCCACGTCCACTTTTAATCCCGAATACCGATTCAAAGCCTTCGTTAATCGTTTTCACCTGGTAAGTGACATTTTTCATTTTATATCGCGAACTGGTGAGAAAATTCAGAAACTCGCAATCAAAAAAATATACACTATAAAAGTGAAGGGTCATTGTGCTTTTTTTTCCCATTTTAAACACAAATGGTGGGTTGTTCGTGGTACAGACTGTTGGTCATTGTGGTAACCCCGTGCATTTCAATGACAAGAGCATCGTCTTACCTACTTCTTTTCACTTCCCCATGTCCCATGGGGGATGAAAAGTCAACTCTTTTACCATTGGAATTCGCAGTTTTTGTTAAGGCTACTTCAACGTGCTTTTAACCAAAAAAAAAAAAAAATATTCCTGCATAAATCAATGTGGAATTGATCCAAGGCCGGCGGTCGAAAATGGCAGATAAAAAAAAAAAAACACAATAAACGAAATTGATAGAAAGACTTTTAATGTGTCATAAAAAAATCGGAATAACGCAAAGGTAAGTTGAAAAAGAATAGGATTGTTAACCCTTTTATTTTTACGGGAAATGGTTAACTGCGCAGTCTGTCGGCAAATTTCTAATTTAGTCTCAAAATGCCATTCACTTGGCACACTTATTTTTTCTTTTTATATATTTATTTATTTTTTCTAATTCAAACACGTTTGTAGCCAAATAGGCCTTGGCTCGTTCCGCTTGACGATGCATTAACAGGCGGCAAAACATTTGTGCAACGTCTGTATTTTTTTTTTAAATGACAAACATTTTCAGTAGTGGCTATTAAAAAAAAATTACGCACAATTTTTTTTGTTACTGAAACTCGAGCGGAAAAAGGAGTAAATTTACTTCAATTTGAGTGTAAGTCGAGAGCGCATCTCAAATCACTCACCTTTACCAACCCCTAGTAAAATGATGGCCCTTTTATAACGATGACGACGAGGAGAGAAGACACATGTGAATTTCTAATAAGCAACTAAAAGAAAAAAACTAATTTATTAGCTATGCACCGTCGAATCACTTTGGGGGGTCCGTTAATGAGCTCTCGGAATTTTGTTTTGATAGGTGGAGATTCGTCTTCGCACGTTATCATTTCATCATACACTTTTTTTTTTCTTTTTCTTCATCACTTCTTTGAGGAATGGAAAAATAAACGTAATTTTTTCTTTTTTTTTTAGGACATTGAACTTGAGACGTTTTTAAAGATTATTTTGTATTAGCCACTTCCCTTTATGTGGGTGTTGTTAACGAGGAAAAGAAAGAAGAGACTGGAAATCACCAATTTGTGTTGGTTTAAAATCTTAGTAAGAAATGTGTGATTTCCTCTGTGATGCTAGGGATTTTGGTTAGTGGCATGACTAGTCATTCGCAGTGAGGATTTCTCTTGAAATTACACATTAAAGCTCTTAAGTGGAGAAGAGTTAATGAAAAGAATCTTTGAAGAAGGTTTACACATCTTTCAATTTAGTGAATATCCCCCTTGTGGTGAGTGACTAATTAGGCTAAAGTTTTTTCTATGGGTGTCATTTGGATTGGACTGTTTTCCCACACTAAAACAAATAAACCCATGCATCTGATCTTTCAACTTTTACCCCCAGTTTTTTTTTTTCTTTCGTAAATTACAAAATAATGAATTTCCAAGAAATTAAAAAGTCAGACTTTCTTCTTTAATGTATAGGCACTTTCTATTTATGGTTTAATGGTTATGTTGTGTGACAAAACTTTTGATTAATTGAATGTCAACAAATCCAGTACTGTCTGCATAGAGTTGAAGGACATCAACACTTTAGTTTTTTCTACAAGGTGAGTGAGTTTAGATAAACAAATTGAAACTAACAAAGAAATGGAGTTTTAAGCCTTGCTAGGAAAATATTAGTGAACAACTGTAGAAATTTTAAGTTTTTATTCAATATGTGAACACAGCTGTTGAGATATGTATCTTCAATGTATAATTGGAGATGCACAAGTTGGATGAATCAATGGAGCATTTTTAGTAACCACCAGTTGCTTGAACATTCTTCCAATTTGTCAATTTTTTAACTCTCAATTTACCTTTTGATTTATAGATGACAAATGTGGAAGAGCTCGGATGAAAGGAAAAAGAGGGGAAAGGGAGAGTAGGTGCAAGAAGATCTGGGGGTGCAGTGGCAGTGGAAATGTTCCCACAAGGAAATATGAGCATTTAGGTTTATTGAGAAAGGACAAAATACTGGTTATTAGTTGAAAATGATTCATTTTGTACAATTTATTTTCTTCCTACTCTAGTTACTTTCCAAAGGAGGAAAAAAAAAGGGTGATATTTATGGGCCAATCAGTTTGTAAAAGCCAGACGTATGGTAATAAAGGGAAAAAAAGTCACGTGCATTTAGAATCAATCATCCCACTTAAGTTGAAGATATTGTCCCTGCTTCTGGGTTTTGTTAAAGGTTAAAGAATCTCTTACATTTTACGAAAAGGGCTTCCATGATTACATCATCCGTCTACAAATAAACAAAAAGTGCAAACGATAAGGATAACTTTGCTCTTTCAGTTACACAAAATATTTTTCTCAAACACTGTAAGAATTTTTTTTTTTTTTTTTTCGTGACAAACGTTTACCCAGGAGATTGGGCTGAGTCTGTCAAAGGGAATTTCATTAGCTAATTGTAATGGAATGGTTTATGAGTCTCAGTGTTTTTTTTTATTTAGTCTGTTCTATTGATTTCTTTTGTCACTCGCCTTGTTAGTTAAAAATGCAAATTGGAAATGTACATTTCTATGAAAATGTCTATTCTTTTCAAAGAAATTTATAATAAAAATCGCGAGAATTTAATCCGCATTGTACTATAACCTTTGGTTTGGAATTTAATCACGCGATTTTTATTTTTTCTTAAATCTAATGGGATTTGTGACTTATGCGTTTACAACACCTTTCTGATATATGTAATACCTTATTTCCTTCCTGCAGATAATGTAGCAATGGTTGGCACTATCACCGACGACGAAAATTCTTTTAAAACGCCACCTATTGGGAATTTAGAAGATGACGAATTACCACAGACGTATTATAGTGCATCGGAAGGATTCGAATCTAGTACAAAGTCCAATGATGCGTTAAATCAAAAGATGAATGAGTGAGTTTTATTGAATTGTTTTTATTTTACGCAATTTTTTATTACGTTATTTATTGCAGTTATTTGAGTTATGATGCTCGCATTCAGACGGGATTACCGACAGATTATCACCTCAAGTATGATGAAAGTTCGGCGTATAGACCTTCTACAAGTTGGAGTAGATATTCAAACGCGGTGCAAACTTTAAAACCATTGAGATTCACTAAACATGGGTTAGTTACTTTTCTATTACATCATTCAATTGCTACAGGTTGTACCAAAAGGAAAAACAGTTGCATGTTAATTAGGTTAAATAAAAAAAAAAAACGTTAATATTTTAATAACCATAAAAGTTTATTAATGTTGATGTAATTAAAAATGTAATTACAAAGAAACGGAATAGGGTAGTAAAAGTGTTGGTTATTGGCTGGGGTTTCAAGCAGATGTTTAACAGTGCTGGAGGTGTAAAGGGAGTTGGGGGGGAAAGATCTCCACCCAGTAGCCTTGGCTGGGTTTGCTAGTGGAATCATATTTCTAACAACAAATTTATTCTTCTCATCTACGGAAGTTGAAAGGGACCTTGAAACACCCTTATCCCCTACACTTTAATGAAATAATTATTGCTTTAGACGAGTAGTAGACAGCAGACGAAATGAATTCATTGATATTTACTGACATGCGGGAAAATTAAAATTTTATTTAAAGGGACACTCAACCCCTAAGACAAGTTGGGTTTAAATAGAAGATTGAAATGGTCTAAACATTTACGCAATACTTAAATTTCTTAATATTGAACCGTTATTTAGTTTAAAATGAAAA